>VWZI01012370.1:12911-25389 GCA_013396835.1 Psilopogon haemacephalus | reverse complement strand
GACTCTCTCCAGCAGTTCCATGTCCTTCCTGTGCTGGGGGCTCCAGAACTGTACACAGTACTCCAGGTGGGGTCTGACAAGAGCAGAGTAAAGGGGGAGAATCCCCTCCCTTGCCCTGCTGGTAATGCTTCTCTTAATGCAGCCCAGGACACGGTTGGCTGTCTGAGCCGTGTGTGCACACTGTTGGCTCGTGTTGATTCCTGGAGTTAATTCTTCCCAGGTGCAAGACTCTACACTTGCCCTTGTGAAATTTCATTAAATTTCCCCACACCCAACCCTCCAGCCTGTCCCAGTCCCACTGAATGGCAGCACAGTCTTCTGGTGTGACAGCCACCCCACCCAGTGTGGTGTCATCAGCAAACTTGATGACAGTGCACTCTGTGCCCTCATGATGATTATATTGAACAGAACTTGTCCCAGTACTGACCCCTGTGGGACCCCACTCCTGATTTACCAGAACACACATTGATTCTTATCACTAATTGCTTCTGTTCACTGAATACTGACTTGTAAGCGTGTTCTAGTTAGATTCCAAGGTGGGTCTGGCCCACTCAGACCCACCGACAAAGGCAGTGACACATACTCATATAAGCCAAGCATTCAGTGTGTCTCTTTATTAACCCCAAAATACATAGAGGCCCAAATGTAAGTAGAGAATTACATTCTGCTGCTGCTTTTCCCCATTGCAGCTGTACTTGGTTGGAGGCCAGTGGGCAGGTTCTTTCATGAGTGTCCCCCTGGGGGCAAGATGTCCCTGTGTCACAGCTGCCTGAGGTGCTGGGGAGAAGTCTCTCCTTTTATTCTACCTTTGGCCAGAACATGGTGGGAGTGGTGCCAAACCTTACATTCACATACGTAAGATTGAAGGTTCCTGTGCATGCATCTGGCTAGGTTTGACACTGGCAGGGGTTCTAAAATTCTAGCTGTTGTTTTCCCAATTGTCCTTGCATGCTTTCCTAATCAGCCTTGCCTTTAAGTCACCTCCTCCTGGTTTCTTATCTTGGAGCAGCATGTTTAGCCTATGCAGTAAGAAATGTCCCTTGGCCAGCAATGGACCGTTTCCCAATTATCCTATTCTAACACATGCCATGTTAAACTGTCCTAATACAAAATGTTATTGGCTAATATAGAACAGAGTAGAATAGAATGGAATAGAATAGAATAAGCCAGGTTGGACAAGACCTCCAAGATCATCCGGCCCAAACTATCATCCAGCCCTAGCCAATGGCACTAAGTGCCTCATCCAGTCTTTTGTTAAACACCTCCAGGGATGGATACTCCACCACCTCCCTGGGCAGCCCATTCCAGTACCAATCACTCTGTGAAGAACTTCCTCCTAACATCCAGCCTATACCTTCCTCAACGCAACTTGAAACTATGTCCCCTTGTTCTGTTGCTTGTAGACTGGGAGAAGAGCCCAACCCCCACCTGGCTACAACCTCCCTTCAGCAGTTGTAGACAGCAAAGAGGTCACAGCTGAGCCTCCTCTTCTTCAGGTTAAAGAACCCCTGTTCATTCAGCCTCTCCTCACAGGGCTGTGCTCCAGGCCACTCACCAGTTTCATCACCCTTCTCTGAACACATTCCAGTACCTCAACATCTCTCTTTAATTGAAGGGACCAGAACTACATAACTTAATTGGCTTGAAATGTCTGGTTAGATAAAAAGGAAAGAGAAGATTAGAAAGGTGAAACTAGATCACTGTGTTCTGGGAGCACAGTCATTCTTATACATGTGGCAATTACTTTCAAATTTTTTGAGATTTTTTTAATGCCCATTTTAATACTTATTTTATTTTATTTTATTTTTATATAAATGCAGGTTTGGAAGGCCAGTCTCTTGAAGTTTCCAATGTTGTGGACATTAGAGGAGAATACAACCGTGAGCTCGCAATGAGAATTTCTTCTGACATAAACAGTCAAAACAAATTCTTTACTGATCTTAATGGATATCAGGTGATTATGGTCTATTGATTCCAAATGCTTGCTGCTGCAGTAGAAATAAGTGATTCATTTTCAAAGAGCAGTAGTTGTTCTATTGTTGATGCATCTGATGAAATATAGTGACTCTCTTCTTAACTTGGATTCTGCAGGACACCAAAAAGAAAATTTGCTTTGCCTTCCTTCCCTGTTAAAAATAGTTCTGCAAATACATTGAGAGTCAAACCTGCTGAGTGAGAGATTACTTTTTTCCCAGTTAATGTGTAGTGAGTATTTAAACATGAAAATAATTTTGATACCCTATTAATTTGTTATGTACCATTTGAGAATTCCACTAGGACATTAAGAAGTTCCCATTATAAGCCAACAACTCCTTTTATGTTACCTTGAGTCTATTCTCTGCTTGCTGTCTAGAGGAGAAAAAAAAATTTATCTCGTTCTATCATTGTGATTATTGCTTTTTCAGTATGTTCCCTTGATGAATCTTTCACTTTTTTTAAAAAGCATTCTCCGATCTAAAAGTACATAGAAGGTATAATTTCCAGAATCCAATCTCCAAAAAGCTAAATAATACAGGTCGCGCTTATAAAGCACAGGGGATAACTGTCTGAAAAAGTCCCTAAAATGAATGCATAAAAGTAATGTATTTTATTGAAGCTGACATTCATATTGCAGATCCAGCCCAGACTGACGATGAGCAAATTGCCTGTTCAAGCAAATATCTATCCCATGACTACAATGGCTTATATCCAGGATCTCAGTGTTCGTTTGACACTTCATTCAGCTCAGTCTCTAGGTGTTGCAAGCATGAAAAATGGTAAGTTTAAGATGATAGGTATTATAAAGGCCTATCCTTCATATTGTCTGGAATTGTTCATTCAGGGATAACCACGCATGCTAGTGTCTGAAGACAAAGGAAATCAATTTCTCCAGTTATGCCAAGTTTTAGAATGAATCTGTAGGGAGGGAAATGAAAGCAGCTCTGCAAGTTCCTGTTGTTGCCAATGGAAGATCTGTGTCAAATTAGACACAGAGGAGAGACATCACCAAAAAAAAGGCAAAATGAGCAAGAACCTGTCAGAGCCAGTTATTCTTCACCCAAGAAATGTGATGGAACTGAAGGATGAAACAGCAGAACTCAGTGTTTGTTCTCTTTTGTACTGTTCTGGTAGCAGTGGGGACTCTTAGGGTGAAAATTTGCAGAACCAGCTGCTGAAAGGCAGGTTATAGACAGCCAAATCCTTGTGTTATTAACTGTTTTCTTAACCAGTCCTAACAATATCAATCTGCTAGTCTTGATAAATTACATTTCAGTGGATTTTTCTGACATACAACAAGCTTTACATATTCTTGTTACCAGCATAATCTTTGTATTGCTCTTTCAGGTCAGTTGGAAGTGATCATGGATCGTCGACTTATGCAGGATGACAACCGTGGCCTGGGACAAGGTGTGCAAGATAACAAAATCACAGCTAATCTCTTCCGACTTCTGCTGGAAAGAAGGCATGGAACAGATGTGGTAGGATTCACTGTCTTGAATTTTCTGGCTGATTAAGATACAAAATTTTATTTGGTTGCAGCAGCAGTGAAGTCAGTGAAAGAGATTATCCCGCGAGCAGTAGCAGTAAGAAAATAGACCTTCTAAGGGAGTTTCCTCAGCTTCCTTGCACTTTTCTATTGTGAGGGCTTCATCTTTTCACTGTTCCTCACACAAACACCTCAGTGCCTACTTTGTTAACACAGCTAGGGTACTGTTGGAGAAGTCTCTTANCTTTTAAAACATTGCTCTTCAGCAAGACTTCTTAACGTACTTAACCGAATCTGGACAAAAGATGAGAAATAATTTTGGATGGATGGGTTGAAAGGGAAATCTTACTCTCTAAGAAAAAACAAATTCCTAATACATTTTATGTGAAAGTATTTACATGCCAGAAATAACAAACTTTTTTTACTTCATTAATATTCTGGGAGGCCATTTTGTTGTATGTTGGATTTTTCCCTTACACAGATCATCTCAGTTTTTGTTTGAGTAACTCCTCAATTTCCTTTCAATTCTATGCCTTTTTCTCTCTTCATTTTTTTTTTCCCTACCATTTTTGAGAAGGATGAAGTAAGTACACAGGCAATGGAATCATGGTGACAGCAATGAATATATTTTAAGTCATCGCACAGCTGAAAATGAGAGGTTTTATGCTGAGCTGCTAATGAATATGCAGATCAATCAGAAATAGTTCTGGTTTATAATGGATATCAACCACTGTGAGGGGATGATAATATCAAGCTTATGCCTAATTTCCACCGTTTAATGATTGCCAATGTTTTTTCAGGTTGTACTTGTTATGATTTTCTAGTTCCTCATACAGTGTAACACCAGCAGCATATTAAATGCATTTATCAGTGTAGAGTGCAAATATCTGAGATGACTTGAAAGAAGCTAGCTTGAGTTCTGCACAGTATGGTTTTGACAACAATGAACATTGCACAGACTGATCTGCCTTTGCAAAAAGAAACCTGCAGAAAGACCTATACTGCTACATAAAACTTCTTCAGCATGCAGGGTAATTTGTGTTATATTAAATCAGGATGTGAAGTGAGTAGGAATTATTTGAAGGGGTTCAGAAAAGCTGTTGGGTACCCAAACAGAGGTCACATGCACACAGGTGGGTACCCAGGTGGAGCCCACAAAAAAGCATAGAAGTGTCCAGACAACAGGCGGCAGCGGGTGTTGACACCTGGCACTTGAAATGGAGAGTGGTGGAGGCAACACCTGTGCTAAGTGTGAGCAAATTGCTTAGCCTGGTGGCTGAACTGAAGGATGAGGTTGAAAGACTTTCATTCCAACCCCTGACATCCTGTGATCCTGTGACTTAGGTCTACTAGGGAATGTAAAAGGAAGTTGGACATGCGGTACCAGGCTCTGCAGACCCTACTAGCAGGGAAGGGTGGCCCAGGAAATGGGGGAAGAGATTAAGGTGCCTGTTAGAAGAGATGAAGAAGGATGGAGACAGGTCTGTCTCCAGCAAGACAGGAGAGGCAGGCCAGTCCCCTCCCAATTCCCCAGTCTTCCCAGTTGTCCATACACAGCAAATACAGTGCCCTTGAAACAGAGGACCAGACGAGCAAGGATGGAGATGAACCTCCATGCACTCAACTACCCAGAACTTGCCACCCAGTCCCTAGACTCAGTACTAGTGCAAAAAAGAAAGAAAGAAAGGTGATAGTAGTAGGGGATTCCCTTCTCAGGGGATCTGAAGGCCTTATCTGCAGGCCTGCAGGCAGGTCTGCTGCCTGCTTGGGACACTGGTCAGGGACATTTCTAAGAGGCTCCCGAATCTCTTATGACTGGCTAACTATTACCCACTCCTGAATATGCAGATGGGGAGTGATGAAGCAATGTACAGGAGTTCAGAAGCAATCAGAAAAGACTTGGGGAGATTGCTTGAGGGTTTGGGAGCACATGTGGTGATCTCCCTAATCCCTGCAGTGACAGCAGGTGATATTGAAGGGAAAAGGAAAATCCATGTGATTAATATATGGCAGTAAAAGGTTAACCCCTCCTGGGGGCTAGCCTGAACCTGATCCTAGGCCACCCTGACTCCTCCCTGGGGGTGGATTGACCTGCAGCCAGGTGTAGTGCTTAGCCCACTCCCACTTTCTGCCTTGAGATTCTATAAATGCCAGGGAACTTCCTGTTTCTTTCTCTTGCTCCTCACTCCCATCCCTGCCTCATCAGACAGCGGCATCTTAGTTTCCTGCTTTGCCACATGTCTCCATCAAAACACACAGTAGGGAGCAACCACCTGCAGATTTTTTCTTCATCTACCATCATCCATCCACCTGAATCCATTTCCATCCATTCCTATCCACTGGTTGTATACCTATGTTTTGTACCTTGTTTTCTCTTCCCTATATTTTTGTAACTGCCCTTACCTAAAGTACCCTTTATTTATTGTTACAGTTTTCTTTTAACTTCCAAATTGAATCAAGACTGTTCTTTGGGCTTTTGGGCTCTGGGAAGCTAGCTAGAACCAATACAATGGCTTAGAAGATGGTGCCATTAGCAGAACTTTGGGGTTTTTGACCACGGGGAAATGTTCTTGGCACCAGATCCACTGGCGACAGATGGAGTTCATCTGTCCCATAAGGGAATAAGAATCCTTCCACATGAGTTGGATGGGCTCATCAACAAGGCTTTAAATTACCTTCAAAGAGGGGATGGGAATGTGGCAGGCCTTGCTGAGAACCTTGGGAGTAGCAGTCCATCACTCAAGGATCAGTGTGTTGGTATCTTAGACAACTAGAAGGACTTTCCTCCCTGAAATGTTAATGTACCACTGCAAGCAGCATGGGCAATACACAGGAGGAGCTGGAGGCAATCGTACTACAGAGCAACTATGATATAGCAGCCATCACAGAAGCCTGGGAGGATGACTTCCACAACTGGAGTAATGCAATTGAAGAGTACCAACTCTTCAGAAGTGATAGCCAAGGTAGAAGATGTAGTGGAGTGGCCCTCTATGTTAGGGAAGCAAATGAAACTACACAAAGTAACGAAAAGTGATGATAGGGTTGAGTCATTATGGGGAAGAATCAGGAGTAAGGAGAGCGAAGATGATACTGTGATGGGAGTATGCTATAGACCACCCAATCAGGATGAAGAGATAGATGATTTTTTTTATAAGGAGTTGAAATCGAGGTCTCACAATTGCTACCCCTCGTTGTTGTGGGAGACCTCAACTTCCCGGATGTCTGCTGGAAATACAACACAGTCCCAGAGGCTCCTGGAGTGTGTGGAGGATAACTTCCTGGCACAACTGGTGAGAGAGCCAACCAGTGAAGATGCCCTCCTGGATCTGCTTCTCATGAACAAAGAACTAATGGGGAAAGTAAAGGTTGGTGACTGTCTGGGGCTCAGCAATCATGCAATGATTGAGTTCTCTATCCTTGGGGAAACCTCGGAGAGGGGTCAACAAAACTGGCACCTTGAATTTCCAGAGGGCTGATGGGCAAAGTCCCTTGAGAAGCTATCCTGAAGAATTTAGGAGTCCAGGAGTGTTGGACTCACTTCAAGAGGGTGGTCTTAAAGGCACAAAAGCAGGCTCTTCCTGTGTGCCAAAAAACAAATTGGCAAGTCCAGCCTGGCTAAATAGGGACTTAAGGCTGGACCTCAAGAGCAAAAGGAGAGTCTATGGCCTTTGGAAGAGGGGACAGAGCTCTCGTGAGGACTATAAGGGTGTAGCAAAACTATGCAGGGAGAAAATTAGGAGAGCCAAAAAACAGCTAGAGCTTAACCTAGCTACAGCTGTTAAAGATGATAAAAACATTTCTATAAATTCATTAACAGGAAAAGGGAGGACTACAGAAAATCTCCATCCCCTATTGAAGGCAGGGGGAAACCTGGTGACTAAGGATGAGGAGAAGGCTGATGTGCTCAGTGCCTACTTTGCCTTGGTTTTTAGCACTGGATCCAACAGTGCCCTGGGCACCCACCTTCATGAAGTAGGAGTCAGGGAGCAGAATCAAAATGAGGACATCACAATAAATTAGGAAAGGGTCACTGACCTGCTCTGCCACTTAGATGTACACAAGTCTGTGGGGCTGAGTGGGCTGCACCAAAGGGTACTGAGGGATTTGGCAGACACCAAGCCATTTTCCATTATTTACCAGAAGTCCTGGCTAACTGGGGAGGTGCCAGTGTATTACGAAGGAACATGGAATCAATACTGCTGAACCAATATGATTGAAGTAATGTTCAACTTTATTAGGGACAAGGCGATGCTTTTATAATGCTTTAGTTTAACATGCCCAAATCTTATTGGTCTGTAGGACGCTGTCCATCCAGAAGCATACTAATTGGCTGGTACAATCAAGCACAATCCCATTCATTAATATTCATGACAACCTGTTACTCCTAACCAGATGTCTCACTATCTCTTTAGTCTCCTGTGGGATGCTGCTGCCCTGCCATGGGAACCAGAGGCCTGTGTTAGGTTGTCTTCTTGGACCGTGAGCCAAGGCCAAGTTTATCTCACAATCCCACACCAGTGGACTGGAGGGTAGAAAATGTGACACCTATCTACAAGAAAGGGAGAAAGGAAGATCCAGGAAACTATAGACCTATCAATCTGACCTTGGTAACAGAGAGGGTCATGGAGCCAGGCATCTCAAGTGCCATCTTACATCACGTAGACAACAAAGAGGGGATCAGGCCAAGTCAGCCTGGGTTCCATAATGGAGGGGAGTAGTTGATGCGAGATATGATTTTTTTTCAAAATTAATATTGTTTATTAATTTTTATATTTTAGAAGTATTATTTTTTATATTAAAAATATGACCACCCGCAACAACTAACTTTAATAATAATCAGGTTTGATTGCAATGGTCATGNCTTTAATAATAATCAGGTTTGATTGCAGTTGTCATGGAACACATTACATAAAGGACATCTAGATCTAAAATCAACTAGTGATCTGTAAACATTAACTGAAATTAATTGAACTGGAAGAGGAAATTCTTGTGGTAAGTGTACCACTTGCAGTTAGTTATCCCAAATGCCCACTAGGTGGACTCAGGGCTCTTTCCTTTCTGTTTATGGCAGGAGGCCAGGCAAATGAAAGGAAACTTTAGGTATTTACTCGCAAATACTATTTCTCTGCCAACCCACGGGGTTATCAACAGATTGAGACAATGCCCAAATGCTTGCAGGGAATTCTGTCTATCGGCCTTGCTGGCTGCTGAGACTTCTGGTTCACCGTGAGCTCCACAGGATGCCAGGGAAAGGAGCAAGGTGATTTCTGACCTGGGTCCTCTCGACTTCCTACTGCTGGAAACTTGTGGAGAGCAGGCAGGATGTCATGCAGTGTACAGTCTCAGTACAGTGTCACGCTGGCTATGCGGCTATGCAGGCCTATTGTGTGAAGGTAATTAAAGCTGTTCCTGTTAAACTTGAAGCAGAAGGTTTCCAGGCTGAATTATAGCTTAGCAGAAAATTATGCTATAATGCTATAAGGCATTATCACTGCCAGGGGTAGCAGCAGTAATGGTAGGCAGCACAGGCACAGATACAGCGGCAGAGCACAGAATAATGGCAAGAGGCACATTGTGTTACCTGCTCATCTGTTTTATATCAATGCCTGAGACTAATGGGCCTTTGGACATAGATTAGCTAGTCGGCATGGCAGTTAGCCAAGCTTTACCACATTTGGGTGAAGCCACAGGCTTGCTATACCCCTGTTTGGGAATAGCATAGGCTTGGCACAAGATTGGCACAAGCCAAACACATGTACCTTCTTTACCACAAGATGCAAACAGGAGCAGAACGAGTTTGGGTAAGCCTGGGTCCTCAGACTCCATGGCTCCAGGTCTTTCATCCTTTTTCCTTGTGGTTGCTTCTCCCCAAAACAGAAGGAAGGAGAGCAGAAAAGCATGTCTGGGCTTGCCAGCACATATATAGGCCTATTTGGACCCATCAGATCCACCATAAGAGACCACCCCCTGGTCAAATGGGCCACTTAGATCAAAGGCAATTGATTATCTCCCTAGGGACAAAGTATCTTGTGTGGATTACCTTGGGTACAAGCATGTTGACATATGCATACATTTACCAGGGTGTTGGGGACACCCATCAGACATCTCATTGGAATAACACTATATTTCACTTTTCTTATTAAAATCTCCTTTCTTTCATTTTTTTGAAAGATTCTGTGCAAGTTGTTGTGGAGAGAAGGGAGACAGGGGTCATTGCCTGCTGAAATTAATGTTGAGGTCTTTTGGGTACCTGTGTTCTAGCATCTTTCTTCCTTCCTCCAGGTGGTTCCTTTTGAGCTTACAGTGGTTTTCCATAGTGGCAGAGTAAATCTTTAAGAGCAGTTGGGTCTTGCACACTGAATTAGAGATTGAATAGAAGGATGATCAAATCTAGAGGTATGGGCACAAAGAAGTGTCAAGGTCCTGCATCTGGGTCAAGGCAATCCCAAGCACAAATACAGGCTGGGCAGTGACTGGCTGGAGAGTAGTCCTGCGGAGAGGGACTTGGAGGTGCTGGTGGATGAGAAGCTCAACATGAGCTAGCAGTGTGCACTTGCAGCCCAGAAAGCCAAGCAGAGCCTGTTCTGCATCAGGATAAGTGTGGCCAGCAGGTCAAGGGAAGTGATTCTCCCCCTCTACTATGCTCTGGTGAGACCCTACCTGTAGTACTGCATCCAGTTCTGGAGCCCCTATTACAAGAAGGATGTGGACATGCTCTGAGGGCTGCAGCACCTCTATGAGGACAGACTGAAAGAGTTGGGGCTGTTCAGTTTGGCTCTGAGGTGAACTTCTTTTGGCTTTCCAGTATCTGAAGGGGGCCTACAGAAAAGCTGGGGAGGGACTTTTTAGGCTAGCAGGTAGTGAGAGGACTAGGGGGAATGGAGCAAAGCTGGAGGTGGGGAGATTCAGATTGGATGTAAGGAGGAAGTTGTTCAGCATGAGAGTGGTGAGGCCCCGGAACGGGTTGTCCAGGGAGGTGGTTGGGGCCACTTCCCTGGAGCCAAGTAATGTTTCAAGTAAGCATCTTTCTTTTGTTATATCTGGAATTCTCTTTGGCTGTTTTTAAGAGTGTTTTCGTGCTTCGATCTCAAAATTAATTTGAACATTACTAAATATTTGTGTAGCTGCTACAGATGTGTTAAAGAGAAGGTAGTAGTCACTTTTGTTAGATGTACAGGGTTTTTTTGAAGTGCATTGTTAGTCAAAAAAGGTAGTTGTTATAATAGTTTAAAAACAGCCTTGTTAGAAGAATTGCCAAAATGTTATATACAATTTATATGTAAAATCAATTACAAAGTGATTCGTATACTGACTCTAATTTTGTTGTCAAGCCCTATTTTCCTTTTGACTTGAGAAACCATGAAAGCTACAGGAGAGAGTTTTGATCACCTGACATAGAATTGGTTTAGGTTGGAAGTAACCTCAAAGATCGTCCAGTTAGAACAGGTCGCTCAAGACCTCATCCAACATGGCCTTGAACAACTCCAGGGAGGGAGCAGCCACAACTTCCCTGGGCAATCTGTGCCATTATCTCACCACCCTCACTGTAAAGAACTTCCTCCTAACATCCAGTTTCATTCTCCCCTCTTCTGGTTTAAACCCATTCCCCTCTCATCCTGTCATTACAAGACCTTGTGAGTAGTCCCTCCCCAGCCTTCTTGTAGGTGCCTTTCAGACACTGCAATCTTTGCCATTACAAGATTTTCCTAAAGTTCCAAAATATTTCATTCTGCCTTTTCTCAAAAAACAGTTCTTAAGAACAGGATTTTTTTTTTTTTCTCTGCTCTTTGGGAAAATGCCCCTTAAAAGGGGAAAGCATAAAATGTAAGCATGAGCAATCCTTATAAATTAATATAAGTACACCAAAACAATGCATGTTTAATTGTCATGGAGGGGCTTGATTGTGACAGTGTCCACCAAAAGTTTCTTTCAGTTCACGTGTCTGAAATACTTTCTTTTCCTTCCCCAATCCTGCTCTGTACAGTGTGTTTCAATGGCAGGGCCAAATCACATGAATGTCCTAAAAGATAAGATTAACCTGTGTGGTGGGTATAAGAATTCTTAATAATCAGTGGCATACTCAGCCTGTGTTCTACTTAAATTCCTAATTCTAATGTTACCTGGGTTTTGGCTTTTGAATTCTAGTTTATCTAGCTAGTAGTAAATACTCATGCTGACATTGCCTTTGTGCCAAATAATTCAGGTTGATTTGGCTGGCTGAGCTTAGTTATTCTTTGACCCCTAAGCTGGGTGCTGCAAAAGGTGTATTCAGAATTGTGATACTGTGTTGTTCACTGGGTAAGCTTTGTATATATATTTACCTGGGCAAATCTCATTTAACTTTATATTATACTCAGTCGATTTATTGACAGCTGTGTTCCTCAGCTGTGCTGGCTGGAGGATAATTGGAATATTTTAATGAGAGAAATTAGCTCACTGGCTGCAAAAACAAAATAGTGATGATGTCTGTATCATTCCTTGGTTTTCTGAGAGGGATAAAAAGCTGTAATGTAAACAATCTTCCCTCACTTTGTCTTGGGACATTGCCCTATTCATTTGTCCTTTGATCTGCTCTAATATCTCTGTTCTAATCTCTTTACTAACAGCTAGCAGGTAAGCTTCTTTTTGTTTTCTGGCTGGGAAGGGAGATAGAGAAGGAGACAGCAGGGGTAGCTTTGAGCCCTTCTCCTTTGTCCAGGAGGAGCGTTTGGATTTCTGTATTATTTTTAATTTGTATGTAATTGCAAATACTTATAAGTATTGTGTGTGTATGTGTATATATATATATATATATACACACAGAATTGTTCAACTTTATTAATGACAAGGTGATGCTTTTATAATGTTTAGCTTACCAGCTAAGACAACGTGCCTAATTCTGATTGGTAACATGAGTTCTGCAGATGCTCTCCATCCTAATCAGAAGCACACTAATTTGTTGGTATAAGTAAGCACAGTCCCTATTCATTAATATGAGCCCCCAGCACAAGAAGGACGTGGAGCTGCTGGAGA
>VWZI01012370.1:0-12408 GCA_013396835.1 Psilopogon haemacephalus | reverse complement strand
TAGCTTCATCTTACTTCCAAGCCATCTGAGTTAGTCTGATAAAATTCAAATAGTGGGGGGTGGGAGAAGTTCCCATGTTATCAGTCCTCTGATAACCCATGTCATCAGTCCTCTTGTCAATATTACCACTGCAGCTTGATACAATTTCTTTTCCTACTAGGTGTCACTAATTCTGCTTGTATGTTAGTTTTGCCTTTATTACAAGCACTTCTTGTCTCTATGTTTTGTTTTTAGCTTCACTCCCAATATTCATTCTTCTTTTTCTTCAAGTTATTCATCAAAGCTGAATGCATTTCAGGTTTTTTTTTTATTTAAAGGATTATTATTTAGCAGACAATGAAACTGGGTACATTTACCAATGCTTACTCTTCAAAAGAGTAAATGCCTTCTTTAATAGGCTCATTTGTCTTTATTATAAATTTTGTTTTAAATGGGCATCGATACCTTTTTTAATTTTCTGAGCCTCAGAGTGTTGTTTTACTGTGAGAAGATGAATGAAATTTGGTGTTATAGGAAGCTGTGATATCTTGCTTCATCAATGGAAAAAGGAGAAAAGATGTCATGCCAGACACACACTTCATTCATGGGATTTCATACCTCACCTTGACATGCTTAATTGACGTAAATCAATTTACAGCCTCATTTCAAGCAGAGAAACAGGTTTCAGGGACTCAAATAGCTGCTGTGGTTTGAAGGAGGTCATTCAGACAAACAGGGATGGGGCAGCTAATTTAACTGAATTCCTAATTTAATTGAATTCCTAATTAATTGAACTCTAGTTAAACTCCTAATTAATTGAACTCTAGTTAAACATGTAATTAATTGAACTCTAGTTAAACTCTAATTAATTAAACTCCTAAATAATTAAACTCCTTTTCTTCCACCAAATACAATGAGTCCTTTTTTTCCTTATTAAATACCAGTGTCTACTTTTTTTCTGAAAATATGTACTTAGTGATATAATAATCATTTCTGTCTGGTTATTGAGTTGCATTTGCACTTACTTCACATATTGATAATGCCTGCGTACATTTAGAATCATAGAATGGTTTAGATTGGAAGAGACCTCAAAGATCATCCTGTTCCAACCCCTCCTGTGCCATAGGCAGGGACACCTCCCACTAGATCAGGACGCCAAGACCTCATCCAGCCTGGCCTTGAACACCTCCAGGGAGGGAGCAGCCACAGCCTTCCCGGGCAACCTGTTCCAGTGTCTTGCCACCCTCACTGCAAAGAACTTTCTCCTAACATCCTGTTTAAATCTCCCCTCTGCCAGTTTGTGGCTATATATATGCTGCACATGTATTTACAAATACTGCTTTCAGGCCAGCACTGTCCTCATTTTTATGTCAGGGCACCTTACAGCTTAATTGCATCCAAATACTTCTTTTTTCTTGGCAATGTGTTCTGTCCAGCAGAAATTTTCTTTAAAAAGATGGGTTTGTCTCCAAACTCCATTCATGTCATACTATCCAAAGCAGTAGGGAGTGAATATTCTCACCTAAAACAAGGCAGCAGCCACTCATTTTAATCGACTTGCAGCAAAATAGGTATACAGAGGACTGCCTCTGATTTCTGGACTTAGTTATATCTACCTCTGTCTAGAGGTGGACAGAGGAATTGAGTGCACCCTCAGCAAGTTCGCAGATGACACCAAGCTGTGTGGCACAGTCGACTTGCTAGAGGGCAGGGATCCATCCAGAGGGAGCTGGACAGGCTGGAGAGGTGGGCCCAGGCCAACCTCATGGCATTCAGCAAGGCCAAGTGTAAGGTCCTGCACTTGGCTTGGCGCAATCCCAAGCACAAATACAGGCTGGGTGGTGAGTGTCTGGAGAGCAGCCCTGAGGAAAAGGACCTGGGGGTCTGGGTGGATGAGAAGCTCAACATGNACAAGAGGGATGTGGACATGCTGGAGCATGTCCAGACAAGGGCCATGAGGATGCTCAGAGGGCTGCAGCACCTCTGCTATGAGGACAGACTGAAAGAGTTGGGGCTGTTGAGTCTGGAGAAGAGGAGGCTCTTAGGTGACTTTATTGTGGCCTTCTGGTATCTGAATGGGTCCTACAGAAAAGCAGGGGAGGGACTTTTTAGGCTCTCAGGTAGTGACAGGACTAGGGGAAATGGAGCAAAGCTGGAGGTGGGGAGATTCAGATTGGATGTGAGGAGGAAGTTGTTCAGTATGGGAGTGGTGAGGCCCTGGAATAGGTTGCCCTGGGAGGTTGTTGGGGCCACTTCCCTGGAGATGTTTAAGGTGTGCCTGGATGAGGCTGTGGGCAGCCTGATGTAGGGTAGGGTGTCCCTGGGCATGGCAGGGGGTTTGGAACTAGATGATCTTTGTGGTCCCTTCCAATCCTGACTGATTCTATGATTCTAAGTCCTGCCTGAGTAAGCTGATGGCTTTCTACAGTGGAGTGACTAGAGCAGTAGACAAGAGAATGGCCATGGTTGTCAACTTTCTGGACTGCTATAAAGCCTTTGATACAGTCCTATACAACATCCTTCTCTCTAAACTTGAGAGAGAAGGGTTTGATGAGTACTGGATCAGTGGATAAGGAATTGGTTGGATGGTTGCATCCAAAAGGTAGTGGTCAGTGGTTTGACATTCAGATGGAGATGGGTGACTGGCGATGTCCTTCAGGGGTCTGTACTGGGGCCAGTACTGATCAACATCTCCATCAGTGATACAAACTGTGAGATTGAGTGCACCCTCAGCAGGCTTGCTGATGTCAGGCTGACAAGGATGGGGTACTATCCAGAGGGACCTAGACAGGCTAGAGAAGTGAGCTAAGAGGAACCTCATAATGGTCATTAAGGCAAAGTGCAAGGTCCTGCACCTGAGTCAGGCACTCATTATGAGTACATGCTGGGGGATGGTAAGATTGAGAGCAGCCCTGCAGAGAAGAATTTGGAGGTACTGGTGGATAAAAAGTCAGCAATGTGCACTTGCAGCCAAGGAGGCCAACTGCATCCTGGGCTGTACCAAAGAAGTGTGCAGAGCAGATCAAGAAAAGACATTGTGTCACTCTGCTCTGGTGAGGCCTCACCTGGAGTATTATGTCCAGCTCTGGAGTCATCAACACAGGAAGGACATGGACCTACTGGAGCAGGTCCAGAGGAGAGCCACAAAGATGATTAGACGGCAGGAGTACCTCTTCTACCCAGACAGGTTGAGAGAGTTGGGTTTGTTCAGCTTGGAGAAGAGAAGGCTGTATAAAGATCTTATAACTACATCTTGATATCTGAAAGAGACCTACAGAAAGTGAAGAGGAACTGTTTACAAGGGCATGTAGCAATAGGACAAGGGGCAATGGTTTTAAACTAGGGCAGTGTAGATTCAGGTTGGATATTACGAGGAAGTTTTTCACAATGAAGGTGGTGAAATACTAGAACAGATTGCCCAGATGGTGAGTGAAGTGAAGCTGAAGGGTTGCCTTGGCTACAGTGACCATGAAATGTTAGAGTTTAAGATCCTCAAGGCATCAAGGAGGGTGCATAGCAAATTCACTGCTCTAGACTTCAGATGAGCAGACTTCAGTCTCTTCAGGGACCTCCTTGGCAGGGTGCCATGGAAAAAAAAACACTGGAAAGAAGGGGGGCCCAGGAAAGCTGGACAATGATCAAGGATCACCTCCTCAGGCCCAGGAGCAATGCATCCCAAAAAAGAAGGCGGCAGGTAAGAATGCCAGGAGGCCTGCATGGATGAGTAGAGATCTCCTGGACACATTTAGATGCAAGAAGAAAACCTACAGAGTGGAAGCAAGGACAGGTAACATGGGACGAATACAAAAAAGTTGTTTGTGCAACCAGAGATCAGGATAGGAAAGCTAAAGCACAGCTGGAATTGAATCTGGCTGGGGACATTAGGGGGAACAAAATAATTTCTTCAGTGAGAAAAGGAAGACTAGGGGGAATGTGGGACCCCTCCAGAAGAGAAATGGAGAGCTGGTGACAAAGGATATGGATAAGGCTGAGGTGTTCAGTGCCTCAGTCTTCAACACCAAAGACTCCAAACACAATGCCCAAGTCCCAGAGGGCAAAATTAAGGTCTGGGAGAACAAAGATCTGCCCACTATAATTGAAGGTCATTGTGAGCACCTAAGGAATCTGAAAGTGCACAAGTCCATGGGGCCTGATGAGATCCACCTACAAGTCCTGAAGGAACTGGCAGATGAAGTTGCTAAACCACTGTGCATTGTATTTGAAAGGTGATGGCAGACTGGTGAAGTTCCTGCTGACTGGAAAAGGGCAAATATAGTACCTATCTGCAAGAAGGGAAAAAAAGACGACCCTGGGAGCTACAGACCAGTCAGTCTCGCCTCTGTGCCTGGCAAGATCATGGAGCAGATCCTCCTGAAGGCAGAGGTGTTTGGTGGTAACCAGCATGCCTTCACCAAGGGCAAATCATGCCTGACAAATTTGATGGCTTTTTGTGATGAAGTCACAGCAACAGTAGACAAGGGAAGGGCAACTGATGTCATCTACTTGGACCTGAGTAAGGCATTTTACTCTATCCCACATGACATCCTGGTCACCAAACTGGACAAACATGGACATGATGAGTGGAGCACTGCTGCATAAGGAATAGGCTGGATGGTGGCACGCAGAGAGTGGTGATCAAGGGCACAGTGTCCACCCAGAGACCAGTGACAAGTGGTTTCCCTCAGGGGTCAGTGGTGGGACAAGTGCTGTTGAAGTCTTTGTCAGCAACATGGACAGAGGAACAGTACACCCTCAGCAAGTTTGCAGATGGAACCAAGCTGTGTGGCACAGTTGACTTGCTAGAGGGCAGGGATCCATCCAGAGGGAGCTGGACAGGCTGGAGAGGTGAGCCCAGGCCAACCTCATGGCATTCAGCATGGCCAAGTGTAAGGTACTACATGTGGGTCAGCACAATCCCAAGCACAATTCCAGGCTGAGCTGGGAATGGCTGAGAGCAGCCCTGAGGAAAAGGACCTGGGGGTCTGGGGTGATGCAAAGCTCAACATGAGCCTGCAGTGTAAGTGCAGCCCAGACAGCAATGAGGATTCTACCCCTTTGCTCTGCTCTCGTCAGACCCCACCTGGAGTACTGTGTGCAGTTCTGGAGCCCCCAGCACAAGAAGGACATGGAACTGTTGGAGACCGAGTCCAGAGGAGGGCCATGAAGATGACCAGAGGGCTGGAGCATCTCTGCCATGAGGACAGGCTGAGAGAGTTGGGGCTTTTCAGCCTGGAGAAGAGAAGACTTCCAGGAGACCTTATAGTTGCCTTCCAATATCTGAAGGGAGCCTGCAGGAAGGCTGGGGAGGGACNGTTGAAGGCCAGATTGGATAAGACCTTGAGTGACCTGTTCTATTGGGAGGTGTCCCTGCCTATGGCGACGGGTTGGAATTGGATGATCTTTGGTGTCTCTTCCAAACTAAAGTATCTGAGGGGTGAGTGTCAAGTGGATGGGGTCAATCTCTTTGGTGGTGCACAGTAATAAGACAGGTAACAATGGGTACAAATGTGAACATCCAAGGTTTCACCTCAGCATGAGGAGAAACTTCTTCACATTAAGGGTTATGGAGCACTGGGACAGGCCGCCCAAAGATGTTGTGGATTCTCCTTCTTTGGAAACTTCCAAAACCTGCCTGGATGTGTTCCTGTGTACACTACCCTAGGTAATCCTGGTTTTGGCAGGGGTGTTGGACTCAATCTCTGGAGGTCCCTTCCAACCTCTGACATTCTGTGATTCTGTGATTGTCTGTTTGTTGGTTTAAAAAGCTCGTTTCATGGAGAAGGACACTTTTGAAGTTGTTAAAAATTATAATCTAAGGTGTTACTGAAGTGTGGGTGTTTTGTTTCTTCTTGCTCAGACCTAGAATTTTAGAGTTATTCCAAGAGAATTTGTTGCACAATTCAAGGGGCTGTATTTCACCACAGGCAGTTTCCAGTTGAATAACTGTATATAAAAGAGCTGCAAGATAGTATTTAGAAGTTGTGTTTGCTTTCATTTGAGCTCACTAAGCCAGCACTCAGCTGTATCGGTGGCATTTGTCAGAATCCTGCCAGTATATAATGTTTGTAAGGCTGCCAGTGGAACTCCATTCCCACTTTGAGTTCTAAATACTGTCACTGAAATTAAGGAAGTACTGCCCCTTTTGAGAAAGAAGTACTTGAGTTATATGGAGACTGTGGGACCTACATCTGCAAACTCAGCATCAGCAAGGTACTGCTGAAAGGTGTTCATGTTGTGAATGTGCATATGGAGTGACTACAAGTGTCCATATGTGCAAAACCTATCCCATATTTCTTTTCCCCAGAGTACTGTTCAACCTTTGGATCACCAGACTGAGAGGGGAAAGTCACATTTCAACACTTCTGTGACTACGATGTGAGGAGTGGAATTTGAAATGTCCTTTCTGAACCTTTGGTGATAACATTGTCTTCACAGTGTTTGCAAAACCTTGGTGTCACGGCAGTTTTTACACCCGCTGTACTCTCCACTCCCATGGCTATTACATAGATTCACTAAGTGCCTGCCCTTTTGCTGGTACAGTCATCCAAAGCTGACTGTCATTCCAGATGTGGGAATACAAAGTTGAAGATAGAATCTTCATGTAAGTCTTGGTGCAGTGTTTCGGAATGGATAATGCTTAGGTACACTTCTTGCCTGTGATAAAACATGTAAACACAGTGGGACTGAAAATGGGAGCCAAGTTGAAGCAGCTCTGGTTCAGGCATTTTCCAGAGTTCTTCAAGGCTATTTCTTTGCAATCAGTTACTTTGAACATCTAAGAACTGAGGAGCCACTCTTTACGTTTCTTCTGTGGGTTGCCTGAGAATTTTGTCCCATTTGGTATTAACTGGAAATTGCTCTCTCCTACACACGTTTCTACTCAAAAGTTTCCATTGTCTGCTTTTCTGTCTTTCCTGGTTTCTTAACTGCATTGTAAATTACTAGATCTTTATATTAAAATTGCCTTTTTCATTTATATTGCTTCAGTTAGCTTTAGAGGCTTCAAAGGATTTAGTGCTAGAAGACTGACCTGCCTTGTGCTATCTTTTCCTAGAACAAGGCTGGTGATTCATCTGATATTTTTACTGTGGGTGATTTTATATTTTTCATGTCAGACAGTAGACAGATTTTCCTCCCATTGTTTTCTGTACTTATGATCTCTGGGATTTTGGCAAAGTTTTGACTCGTGGACGTCATACTTGTGTTTATGAACACTTTTTTTTTTTCTGTACGTGGAACAGAAGCTTTCAGAAAGATCTTGCATCGTTTTATCTCAGGTGACCTTGGTGGCATGTTCAGAGAAACATTATTTCTGAAATTGTGAGAACATCTAAATGAGTTCTGTTTGGTTTCAGCAAGCATTATACATCTGTATGTACAATAAGAATGATTTTTCAGTTGCTTCCCATAACAAACTTCTGCCCTCCTCCAAGTAAGTATTTTAAGTGTCTTGCAGTGAGAATTTGCATGTAGATAAAACATTTTATTTCTATGGAGGCTCACTGCTCTTCTTTCCAACAATCTGGAGTCCCCTAAATATAAGAAATCTGAAATTCAGGGGACCTGTGTCCATTAATGGGGCTGTATTTAATGCTGCTACAGAGGAATAAATAAATAGAGTCATAGAATTAGTCAGGGTTGGAAGGGACCACAAGGATCATCTAGTTTCAACCGCCTGCCCTGCATTGGGCAGGGACACCCCACCTGAGACCAGGCCAATGCCATCAGTTGCTGCCCCTCATCTATTAATGTTGTGACCTGTTCATAGAAGGCCACCAGGTTTGTTAGGTAGGATCTGCCCTTGGTGAAGCCATGCTGATTGGACCCAATCACCTCTCCACTATTCTCCTGTCAAAGTAATGCCTCCAGAAGATCTGCTTCATGATCTTTCCAGGCACAAAGGTGAGACTGACTGGCCTGGAGTTCCCTGGCTCTTCCTTCCTACCCTTTTTGAAAATGGTTACAGGTTCGCAGCTTGTTAGTAATTTCATTATCAGTGTATTTTTTTTGTCCATAGACTAGAAGTACCCTGCAGTAAGCAGTCAGTGATTGTATACTGCTAAAATGATATTGTTGAAGGAGCTATGAGGCCTTAAGAAGAGCTTGCTCCTTCATTGACAACTTCTAGGGTATAAATATCCCCTAGGCATAGTCCCATCCCCTAGGCATGCCCCAAATAAGCATACCTGCAAACATGCCCCAAAACAGGAATTATTGCTGTGGTTCTGTTACAAGCTGATAAATAATCCTCCCCTTTGCTTTACATATCCTCTGAGTATTTTTTTTTATTTTCAGGTCTTTAGCACGTTATAGAATGCAGTTTTAAGATAGCCAGTTCTTAAGATGCTGTATTTCAAGTAATCTTTCTGCAAAGGTTTTACTAAAAATCACAAACAAGAACAACAAAATGTTCTACCTTATCTTCATTGATATGCTAAACAGAAATAGTCTTTTTATAGTTCCTTTTTCTCTCTCTTCCCCCTCCCACCCAAGGCTTCTGTGGAGCTTTAACTGGCTGTTGTGAATATGTAGGACTTTGTTGTATTGAGCTTGTAACACACCATTTTGCTGTGTGTAAAAACCACTGCAGATACAACACATGGGAAAGTATAAAACTTGTGAAATCTTGGGAGTGTCCCTTTGGTTCCTGTTATCATGACAATACCTGTCATGAGGAAATGGGGGTTTGATTAATTAATGCAAGATGATTTTTAAAAAATTAATATTGTTTATTAATTTTTATATTCAAACTTTTCCCCCCCCAGCCACTAATTTTAATAATGAATTGGTTCATCGTAAAGGTCATGAAATGCATCACATAATCGATGTCTAGATCTAATATTAACCATTAATAAACTGGGAGAGAAAGGTTACTTGTGGTTAATTACCTCTTGGCCACTAGATGGACTCAGGGCTTTTCTGCTTAGGCAGAAACTAGGTAATGACGAAAGCTTAAGGTATTTACTCACAAATATTATTTCTTGACTTAAAAGGTTAGCAATAATCGGGACAGTATTGAAAATGATTACAGGGAGTTCTGTCTGTTGCCTATCTGGCCACTGGCCACTACTGAGACATTGGAGCTCTTTTCCCAGCTTGACAGGCTGCCAGAGGAAGGGGGAACAGGCGGTTTCTGACCTGCTCCTGGCTTTGGATGATCTGTGTGCCTCCAGGGCTTGCTCATTTCAGGAGGTGCAGGCAGATGTCTTGCGATGTGTCTCGGCAGGTGTGTGTCACACTGGCTGTTGCATGCAGCTGTCGTGTGAAAGCAATTCAAGTTGCTTCTGGTAAACTCAAAGCAGTTCCAGTCTGGAATATAGCTTATATTGCTGTATGTAATAAGGCATTATCATTGCTGGTAGGCAACACAAGCACGGATACAGCACAACACATAATAACAGTTAAGTACAAAACAACAACAAAGCATGCTGTGTTACCTGCTTATCTGTTTTTATATCAATGCCTGAGATTGTTTGAGCCTTTGGACATAACAGCTTATCCAATCAGTGTGGCATTAAGCCAAATTTTACCATATTTGGCTGAAAACACATGCTATGGCCATATTTGGGGAGAGTACAGGGCTAGCACAAGCTTGTCACAAGGCGAATTCATGCACCTTGTTTACAAGGGGATGCAAACAGGAGCAAAACAAGTTGGGGAAGCCAGAGTGCACAGACTCCATGGCTCCAGGTCTTTTGTCCTTTTTTCCCATGGTCACTTCTCCCCAAACAGAAGGAAGGAGAGCAGAAAAATATGTCTGGACAAATCAGCACATGTATAGGCCTATTTTTGAACCTTCAGGTCCACCACAACACTGTCTAGTTTCTTTCTCTAAATTGCATTGTTTACACATCAAGGGCTAACAGAAAACTGAGAAACAGTGAAAAAAGGAAGTGTCATGTAATGGTTATTTAGGAAGATGTTCTAATGAAATATACCTACTACAAGAAGAAAATTGGTGGATGGTCAGAAGCTTTCAAAAATAATTAAATGGGCCATTTAGAAGTGGAAATTTTCTACTAATGGAATCCCATATAAAGTAGGTTTCAAACTGCAGCTGTGGTGGTGTACTAATGTGATTTTGCAAATAAAAATTTATTTTGCAGAATGAAGAGAAGACCTTCATCAGTTTTCCATCACTTCTTGGCCATATGACGTCTTCTTTTTTAAATCACCCCGTAATTCCAATGACAACATATTCTGATTCAGGTGGTCCAGAGATGCTGAATACCTTTTCCCCACTCACATCATCCATACCTTGTGACATGCACATAGTCAATCTGAGGACAATCCAATCAAAGGTAAGTAAAACCACTGTTTTTTATGAGTGGGCACACGATGTGGCTTATTCTAGTCAAATACTTTATTCTGGAATACTAATTTGTGGAAGGGTGTTTCTTTGTGTGTGTATGTGTGTTATGTTTTACATTATGATAAGCTGCAGTGTGATGACTATTTTTTGTTAGTTCTGTAAGAACTAAAGGCCTGTGTCTGAGTGACGTAGAATACAGGAATTGTTTTTCACAGCATAATATTCTGTCTCTGGAGGTGGCATGCATCAGCATGTTTCCAAAGTGCACAAGTGTTCATATGCTGTGACCTCTTCTGCATTAGGAATTAAATGTAAGACCACTACAGTTTGTTCTGGATACTGTAATTTCTGGTATTAATAAAGGATATTTTTATAAACCTATCCAATTCCATTTGGAAGACATAAAGGATATCTTCATCTTAACATCAATAGGAATGATTTGTTAAAATATTGTTAGGCTTAAATACAAGACCTATTTTGATTATTTTGACATCGATTTACAGTCCTATTTTTCTGCAAAACTGTTCCCTGGAAGGTGTACCAAAAAAAAGGGAAAAAGTCTTCCAAACAAAATACCTGTGCCGTAATCTTTTATTTTCAGTTTTGATCAACTGTAGAAGTAGAACTGTGTATTCATCTTTCTTCTGCCAGCTCTTATGTATTTTCAATTTTTTCAGTTGTGCTTTAAAATCTTATAGCAACCTTCCAGTATCTGAAGGGGGCCTACAGGAAGGCTGGAGAGGGACTGTTCACAAGGTCTTGTAATGACAGGACGAGGGGGAATGGGTTTAAACTGGCAGAGGGGAGATTTGAACAGGATGTTAGGAGAAAGTTCTTCACAGTGAGGGTGGTGAGACACTGGAACAGGTTGGCCAGGGAGTTTGTGTCTATTCCCTCCCTGGATGTGTTCAAGGCCAAGCTGGATGAGGTATTGAGCAACCTGATCTAGTGGGAGGTGTCCCTGCCTATAGCAGGGGGTTGGAACAGGATGATCTTTGAGGTCTCTTCCAACCTAAACCATTCTGTGATTCTGTGGTATATTAACTTTATGCTATTTTGCACCACCCCTCACCAGTGCTGCTAACCATAGATTTAAGTGCATTTTTAATTGTCATACTTTGATGCATGCAAACTACAGGTGTCACTTCATCCTGACAGTCTACATGGCGACTGAAGTAGCGCTTCTTATCTATAACCTTAAATTATATCTTGTCCTAGGACTTTCCTGATGACGAAGCCTAGAAAAAGTCTGTTTCTATCTAGAAGCCATGTGGAAGATTCACATTTGATTCCTTAGAGATCAAAATGAAATAAAATTTGGGCAGCTCTTCCAAGAAAGGCAGTCAAAGACCTGATAGTACCATAGTTAGGAATCCTTTGTCATATAGCAAAGCTGTGGAGATTATTGGTGTTGAAAATTGAGAAGTTTGTTACAGATTTTCAGGCAGCTACCATGGACATGTTTTGAAGCTGTAATGGATGTTGTGATGGTTCGGAAGTATCTGCTCCCCCGACATGTTTGAATTCACCCAGACTAGACTCAGCCAGCTGAAAGTTAAGGAATGAAGCTGTATACTCACATCTTAGCACAATATACAAGCAGATATTTACAATATATTACAAATATTTACAATATATACAGTAAAAAGGTAATACAGAAACACAACGCCCCTCCCAGAGTCCCCTCCCAGAGTCCCCATGAGGGGTTCCCAACCACCCTTCCACCTTCTCCCCGCCCTCTAATCTTATCCCAGAATCTACCTTACATGCAAGGTAAATAGGGAAGATTGGCATGGGGAATTAGAAGCAGAATCAAGTAGTTGGGTTACACAGATCTGGCTAGAAAGCAAGGAGAAGGACCAACAGCCAGAGCTCAGACCAGAGCAACTCTGTCTTACCTATGTTAATGTCCTTGCTTTAGTGTATCTCAGCAAACCTATGAGCGAAGTAGGCATCACCATTGTTTTCTTTCCATAGCCTATAACCTAGTTTCTCTTACTAAAATATTCCAATTAACCTCAAACCAGCACAGATGTAAATTACGTTCATCTTTGATCAGGTATTCCTTAGGCTTGCTGTGTTGGTTTGAGCTAATTGGAAAATTTGTGTGAAAAATT
>VWZI01012369.1:57491-68138 GCA_013396835.1 Psilopogon haemacephalus | reverse complement strand
TGGATTAATTCTAGGGTGCTCCGTCATTCTATGCCGGGACAGTCACAAATTCAAAGAAGGAAGCAGCAGTCAGCAGCCCATGCACCAGCCCCTTTCTTGCTTCTGCAGGAGGAGAGAGAGATACTTGGACATGAGGGTTCTGACAAATAAGGGAATTAAACTGTAAGGAACCAGGTTGGACAAATTATCTACACTTGGTGCCTGAAAGTTACTGCTGAATTGAAGGCGTGTTGGCTCCTTGGCAGAGGAGATACTGGCAGCAGCACTCCTGTGGTGCCAGCTGAAGAGGTATTTCTACTTTCTTCACTTCATAGAGAATGAAAAGGCCCTGAATTCCTGGATTTAGTTGTGTGAAAGTATCAGGTATTAAGGAAAGAAAAGGAAGGGAGACATAGGAACCAAGAGCACTACAAAATCAACACAGTAAATTTAAAGCTCAATTCCTGCAGCTTTGGAGCCTGCCTGTAGCAGACTTGTCTAGTCCAGACTAAGCCAGCAGACAAGTTTGGAGAAATACTATAAAAAACAAGGCTGAAGCCTTTTACTATAATACCATGGCAGTGCTTAGCTACAGATATGCAAAACTAAAAACTCTTCTGGTATGAGTTGGACTTCAGCCATTTCCTACAAGGACACTTGAAAGTAGGTGATTTTGGAAATATAGGTGGCTTACAGAAGAGGAGATGGAGAGGCCTTTTGGGGATTAAAGCAGATAACAACACTGGCAAGACTAGCTGTACTCCTAGCTTTATTTACAATGCAAGGTAAATGTGCTTTATTTGAATGTCTCACTCCTATACAAAGTATTACTGCAAATACCATAGCTGATATGGCCAATAAAGTCCATGAAGTATTTATTTGACCTTTTACTCTATGCATGGAGTTTACAAATTGAAATATCAAAGAACTTTGTTTTTTCCCCCTCAATACACCACCAAACTGTTTTAATATCAAATCTCAGTTCTATTTCCAAACAATTTAGTCAAAAGTTTTCCCAGCATAGAGGATTCAGTCATGATCAGTGATTGCAGGATCACTGAATCCAACACAAGCAGGACATGGAACTGTTGGAGCCAGTGCAGAGAAGGCCACAAAGATGCAGCTGAGAGGGCTGCAGCAGCTCTGCTGTGAGCACAGGCTGAGAGAATTGGGGCTCTGCAGCCTGAAGAGGAGAAGGCTTCCAGGAGACCTTGGAGTGGCTTTGCAGGATCTGAAGGGGGCTCCAGAAAGGCTGGGAAGGGACTATTGACAAGTTCTGGTAATGACAGGACGAGGAGGAATGGGTTTAAACTGGCAGAGGGGAGATTTAAACGGGATGTTAGGAGGAAGTTATTTGCAGTGAGGGTGGTGAGACACTGGCACAGGTTGCCCAGGGAGGTTGTGGAGCACAGAAGCACAGAATGTGCTCTTCAATGTGATCTTCAATCACATTCTGTGCTTCTGTGCTCCACAACCTCCCTGGAGCTGTTCAGGACCAGTCTGGGTGAGTCCTTGAGTGACCTGTTCTAGTGGGAGGTGTCCTGCCTGTAGCAGAGGGTTGGAACTGGATGAGCTTTTAGGTCCCTTCCAACCCAAACCATTGTGTGATTCTGTGATTCTCTGGTAGGCAGTGATTTCAGAGAGTCACCTGGCTCTTCCTGTGAAATCTGTAGTAGTACAACTGCATCTCCTGTTGAAGTGTGTTTCATCTAAGCTGTACCATTTAGCAAATAAAAATCCATTTAGCAAGATACAGAAGACGGATGCTGAAATTGGCTTATTAAAGATGCTTTGCCAAATGGTGTAATGAAATCCTTCTCAGCTGAGACACTAAGCTTAATATGACTCAGAATAGATGAAATAAATAGTGACTAAGAGTAAGAGCACTCTGTAGAAGATAATTATTGCTTAAGTGTGGTACTTCGTAGATGTGAGGAGTTTCTGCAATACCTGTCTCTTTCTGCTAGCATTAAAGGTAGTTTCCTCTCTGTAGTGACTCAACATGGAGTAATTTGTTTTGTAACTTAAGAGCTTAAAACATAGTTTGGAGGTTTGCTAAAATGTCTGAGACTCTTAGTTTTGTGGTGCTTTGAAATAGTCAGTGTATTTGTGAATGATTTTCCCCTAAGTCTTTATTAGCCAACAGCCACAAGTCCCCCACACCTTCCAACAGAAGCTCCTGTGAACAGATTTTTTTGTTGCCTATGTAACATTTTCTTACGCTGCAAGGAGCTGTGCTTTACATACAGATGCTCTAGTAAAATTCTGGCTGACTAATAAGCTGCATGCTTTAAGGTCAGGTTTCAAGTGCAGCTTGAAGTAATTCCTTTTTTTGATTACATATAATAGTTGGATGAGTGTATTGGGTCTGGCTGGGTTATAAACACGTGTCTGGGTTACAAATATGTATCCATTCCCACTGTGTTCTAAGTATGGTCTGAACAGCCTTGTAACCTCACCTTGACAGCTCCTTCAGAAGGAGGAGGCCATCGTCAATTCTCTATCAACCACGTTTTGATTCCCAGAATTAAAATTATTCTAATGTTGCCTTTTTTTCCCTTTCTGGTGTGTGTTCGAATCCAACAGTTCTGTAGATATCTTCAGGTATTAGTGATCCCCTAAGTTTTTTTCTCTAGATAATGGTCAACCTGAGTTTAGCAGAAAGGCTGTGTCTGGACCATACATGGTGTGCTGCTTAAAATATCAAAGAACTTTTTTTTTTTTTTTTCCTCAATATACCACCAAACTACTGTAATATCAAATTTCAATTCTATTTCCAAGCAATTTAGTCAAAGTTTTTTTCAGTGTTGAGGATTCAGAATAGCGTTAAGTGATTGCAAAACCCCTGAACCCAACACAAGAATGATGTGGAACTGTTTGGGTTTGGGAGTTTCCTGCCCCCCTACATTGTGAAATTGCCCAGGCTAGACTCAGCAGTCTGGGAGTTAAGGAATGAAGCTTTATATTCACAGCTTTGCACAGTATACAAGCACATATTTACAATGTATAAAAGATATTTACAGATATATACAGTGAAAAGGTAATACAGAAACACCACAGCCCTCCCAGAGATCAGAATCCCCAAGAGGGGTTCCCAACCACCCTACCACCTTCCCCCACTTCCTAATCTTATCCCACTGTCTGCCTTACATGCCAGGTAAGCAAAGGTAGATCATCCAGGGGGCTTAGCAGCAGGAAAGTCGTTAGTGAAGTTACACAGATCCAGCTGAGAAAAGAGAGAGAGATGCAGCAGCCAGCACGGCTCAAACCAGTCTGTCTTGTCTTTGTTTGGGTTCCAACTTTTATATGATTTTCAGTAACCTACAAGTGAAGTAGAATCATCCATGTTTGCCTTTCTCAGCCTATAACGTAATTTCTCATTAAAACCATCCAGTTAGTTCAAACCAGCACACATGGTCAGATCCAAATGCTGGCCTTATCCAGAGCCAAATGGAGGAAGATGCCTCATAAGCTGTTCTTCCCAGTCCTTTGAAGTCATCCTTTTCTCCTGAGCAGAGGGACTACTGCTGGGTAGGGCTTCTTGCAGGACAAGCTTCCCCAGGTGAGCTCTAAGAGGTTGACACACATAAGTAATTTTACCTGCTTAAGCTATGTTCTAAGATATACGAGTCCTGAATCACTTTTAAAGTAGGTGACTTACTTGATTAATTAGTTTTCTGTGTTGCCTGTTACCCACGAGCAGTTAGGAAGCCTTTCCACTTCATCACAAAGCATTTTACATTTTTATTTTGCCAGACATTATTTTCTTTTAATGTGCAGTCTATTCAGCAGCTGATTGCAGTACCCCATACGAGATCTTTATAGGCACTGCTGTATGTTTTAGTAGTCAGTG
Organism: Psilopogon haemacephalus; assembly: GCA_013396835.1. Classification (NCBI taxonomy): domain Eukaryota; kingdom Metazoa; phylum Chordata; class Aves; order Piciformes; family Megalaimidae; genus Psilopogon; species Psilopogon haemacephalus. The sequence goes on along the minus strand of VWZI01012369.1, from coordinate 64,306 downwards.
TAGTTATTGTAAGGTTTAATGTTCACAAGCCTTCTGAAACAAATGGCTTTTCAGTATCCATATTATTTTATCATATCAGTAATAAGCTATTACATGAATATGGAACAAGTTTTATGTGGCAGAGCAGAGAAACAGTATTAATTTCCCATACCATTACATTCTCATTTTGAATTAGCAAAGGTGTGACTGAGAGTCATTTCTAAAAAAACACTGTGCCATATATTGCTGTGTGAGGAATGTCCTGACAAGGAGTTGCTGCAATTATATAGAGATAAATGGCACTTTGTATTTAGATGAAAATCCCTTCTTTACATATCTTTCTCCATCTGTGACTCTGCAGAGGAGAGAGTGACCATACCATTTAGACGCTGGTCAAGTGGCCCATGGAGCTCCTCCACTAGCCCCTTACACATTTGATTTAACTTCTCTCAGGCTGCACCACATAGCAAGGTCACTCAGAGGTTTCCTCTTACTCACTGCTTTCCCATGCAGCTGCCTATAACACATCTTACCTTTGGCTTTCCACCTTGAAAAGGCTCTGTGGCTCTGCAGAGTTTTAAATTAAGATTAGATTTAGGGTTGGGTGAATGTTTTTCAAGGATTAAGTTATTCACACACACAGAGGTTGGAGCCATCCCCAAACTCCTCTCTGAGAAGTTAAAATCAGATCTACTGAATGAAATATTTCAGGCTAAATCCAATTGGGGACTTGGTCTATCAGCACACAAGGAAAACTTCTGCATCTAAATGAGACAAGAAGGCAACGTGAGGAGGACAGGAGCTGCCCTGCTGTGGTGAGCATCCTTCAGGCCTCATTGCATGGAGCAGCTGGTGCTGCTCTGGACGTGCTGGTCGGCAATGTCTGCTCAGGTCCTGCTCTTGTGCAGATGTCCAGAGACAGTTTGTGTTTTCAGTTTGTGTTGCACTGTACCTCTGGAGCCAGCTGTGTTCAGTTTGTGTTGGCATGTCTGATTTGTCTGCCACGCTGTAGTACTTTTCCTGTGTGTTGAGTGAATTTAATTTTTCTGATTTCTGTCCATTTCTCCAGTTTTTCAAGATTGTTTCTCTAAGCCTCTTCCTGAGAAGCTTTCCTCACTTCTTCCAGCAGCTTGTCAAGTGTGTGTTTCAGCAATGGGCTCTCTTTTCTAATTACCCACTATGTAAATACATTGCTATAATTGCTGGTAAAGAATGGTGAGCATTTCTTTCCAGCCCAGAGAATTTAACAAGTGTTGCACTTCTACTCTGGACAGATACAAGAATCTCCAGAAACTTTATAATTATGTATTGGAATGTAGTGGGTTTATTGATTCCAGCGGAATCCAATTGATTTCATCCCTGTTAAAACCCAGGTGACTAAAGAATGTAGCCTCTTTGATAAATTAATCATTGAATGTAATGCATTATTAATGGTGGTTCTTGTTCTGTCTTTGGTGACCCAAGGTGCAGAGACCCCAATTAATTCTACCCTACTCGCCCCCTGTCCCATGCAGTAAGCTATTTCCACACCAATTTCAGTTCTATTGTAAATCTAGCAAAGGAGTAATATTAGATGTGCTCTTGGCCCGTTTAGTTTGTAGAATGAACTAACTATATACTCACAGTCTTTGAGGGTTGCTGGAGTTATTTCACACTGTTTTCATTTTTAAACAGGAACTCCTGCATTCCATAAGTGAGAGTCTCAATACATGCATGCAGTCAGTGGGTGTGAGGATGTGCACTCATCCAGTTCCAAATTATGGGTAAAAAGTACAAGTGTTCTAAACCAATCATTAAAATGATAAGTCATATTTATGGGGCACAAATAGTTGTGTGGGGAAAAAAACCCACAAACCCAAAAAACCCCAACCAAAATTCCTGAAAATCAGTTCTTAAACATTGCATAGGGCAGTAAGGGGAAGTCACCTGTGGTACCAGAGAAATGAGTTTAAGGAATCCTTGTCCATGTTGCAGGAAAAATGAGCCCAATGCACTGCATTCTGCTATTTGCTTCTGTTTCAACATGACTGTTGGCTCTGGAGACCCCATTTACTGCATCTGCACACATCACTTTTGCTCGTGACCTTGACTTATCTTTTTATTGACCTAATGGGGAGAACTCAGTGTATTTTCTGGAAGATGGGATTGCAGACAGCACTGAACAAATGATCTCTCCTTTCCTTATCCTGGCCCCAGGTACCTGGTGCTACACTGGCCTGATGACCAGCAAAAGCTACTGCTCAGTGTCTTCTCATTGCCTTAGGAAGTGGCAGCCCTCCTATGTGTCCTTGATCTTGCCAAAGGATTTTTAAGCAGAAATACCTCATTCCTGAGATCCTTTTTTCCCTTCCCCTCCCCCCCCCCCCCCCTTTTTTTTTTTTCTCCTCCTGAATTATTTTAAACCAAGATACTCTCTAAAAGGATTTATAACTTACCATTAGAAATCCGCTTCATTGCTTTTTAGCCTTTTAGGATTTTGTCAGTATTACTAAAGGGATTTTTATCACTAGGGAAATATGGCTTCAGACATTGTATCTTAAAAAAATAAATCTGAAGCATAGGCTGTCAGTGAAGCAGCCAACACATTTATATTCCTCTCCAGAGCAGCTTGTCTTCTAAACCAGGGGATTCTTTTGCAAGGTGGTTTAATTTTTTATGTGTCAGAATAAAGCAAATTTCTGGCTGAGGAAAACCATCTGTATAGATGACAGCTTGACAATTGGGGTTTACTATTTTGCTAGCATAGATTTCACCTTGTTTTGAGAATATTCTGCTACAGCTGCATTCCTATTAATTCTGGTCCCATACTTAAATGCATTCTTAAGTCTAGTTCTGCTCAGCTATTCACTTAGGATTACAAGCATGTACCTAACTAAATCAAACAGCCTCTCAAGTGTTTCCCTGCATTAAGGCCTGTCTCCTGGTGTATAGAGGATGAGTGAAGAAGGAATTAGGGACATTACTTCCTGCTTTGCTAGACCCGATAGGTGCCACAGGCTGCAAAGCACTGAAGCTCCCCCCTACATTTCTCTCTCAGGGCTCCCAAGGGAAACCCTTGGGTGGGCTTGAGTACACTCTATATATGACTGCATTTATTGTCTCTTCTGCAGGAATCTCTCTGTCTTTACTTAAAATTGTTATAATCAACTTAACTAGAGAAAGGAAGACCAGGAGGATTTTGCAGTCACAGCTTACTCCATATCCATTGTGGCCTCCCTGAGCAAGCGATGGAAGCACTTCACCAGCAGTGTTTACATAGACACCTCTCCAGGACCTTATTGTGTCTCCATGTTGTACTCCCAATAGCTTGGGAGTGGGAGTCAGATTAGGCAGGAGATGAGCCTGAGGAAGTGCTGCATTGCAGAGGCAGTGTGCTAACCTTAGTTATGGTCTGCAGGGAGGCAAACACTGAAATCCAAGCGAAAGCAGATTTTGCTTCATAAAAAGCTTCCTGATGATCAAATTCCTTTCATCATCAAATGTAGCAAGAAATAAATGTCCTTACTTCTCCATCTGAAACTGCCCTCCCAGAGCAGGAAGCAGAGCCCCTGATCTTTGGTAGGCTCTTTCTGCCTGTGTGCCACACCATCAGATTGTTGATCTGGAGTAAGGAAGACTGAACCGCTGCCAGAGTAGGCTGGTTCCAGATTGCAGCTGGAGGAGGCCTTTAAAACAAGAAATATCAAACCCAGGAAATACCTGCTTCTGAAAGTGTTCTTCCGTGTCTTGGTTTTATCCAAAAAGTAGACTCCCATAGTGGACTTCAAGTTTACTGAAGATTTGCATGTCCTCAAGAGCCACGAAGGGCTATAGCAGCTCTGCTGTGAGCACAGGCTGAGAGAGTTGGAGCTCTGCAGCCTGGAGAAGAGAAGGCTGCCAGGAGACCTTGGATTGGCCTTGCAGGATCTGAAGGGGGCTACAGGAAGGCTGGGGAGGGACTATTGACAAGGTCTTGTAGTGACAGGATGAGGAGGAATGGGTTTAAGCTAGCAGAGGGGAGATTGAAACTGGAAGCTGTTTGCAGTGAGGGTGGTGAGACACTGGCACAGGTTGCCCAGGGAGGTTGTGGAGCACAGAAGCACAGAATGTGATGGATCTGTGCTGGAGGTGTTCAAGGCCAGTCTGGATGAGGTCTTGAGCGACCTGATCTAGTGGGAGGTGTCCCTGCCTATGGTGGGGGGTTGGAACTGGCTGAGCTTTGAGGTCCCTTCCAACCCAAACTGTTCTATGATTCGATGGTTGTAGGCTGGTCAAAAACATTTTTGGATCGTTGTGTGGTCAGTTGTTTGTGGTTGATTTTGTTGCTCTTGGGTTTTGTTTGTTTGGATTGGGTCTTTTGGGGGCTTGGGGTGTTTTTTCTGATATTCAGTTGGTTAAAATGTGAGGTACTGCAGAGGTCACAGGATCACAGAAATCTTTTACAGCCAATAACTGAGTTTGATTGAAACACAGCACGATAATAGGAAGGAAATTCTCTGAGTACAACCTTTGTGGCTACTTAGAGGATTACTCAGGAATTCACCAGTGCTTTGGGGGGTGGGGATGGACACAACTTTCAGTTAAAAAAAAAAAAATTAAAAACAAACAAACCTTTCAGGGTCACTTGCCAGGAAGCTTGGATTAATTAACAGGTGCAAAATACTCTTTCCTGGGAATNTGTCCCTTCACCCAGTTTTGAATGAGAGAGAAGAAAGAAGGTTGTTTTAGAATGTTCCCAAAACATCCAGATAAGGCAGTGTGCTTGCGCAGTTCAGTCGGCTCTGGGTCCCGGGCAGGCTTCAGCAGCTTTTTTCCTTTGTCTCTCTGCCTTTGAACTAATTCAGAGTAAAATTACTAAAACCATTCATTCCTTCCTGCCACTAATCTTTCTGACCGATCTTCAGCTTATCTGCAGCATCATCAAGTGGTGAGATAAAGCTGGGGGGAAGGGGAAAGGTGGTAGGGGGGGTTTGGTTTCCCTCTCTTGGGGATTTTGGTCTCCAGGAGGGGTGTGGTGTCTGTATTTCTTTTTTACTGTATATTTCTGTAAATATCTGTTATATCTTGTAAATACTTGCTTGTGTATTTGCATTGCTGTAAATATAAAGCTTCATTTATTAACTTCCAGTGTGTTTTTCTGAGTTTTAGCCGGGGTTCTAAAAGGTGGGGGGGCAGGTCACTGCAAACCCACTACAAGATCCCTGTGCAATGGGTTTTGTCATGCTGCCACCATACAATGTCCATGAGCTGTTTATAGCAGTATTTAGAATGTTCTCCAGCTCATCTTCCTGAAGAGTATGAACAGGTTTTGCCAAAAAATGCTCACAATAAAATGTTATTAACTTTTAAAGTGATGTGCACAATCCTCACAGCTGGTAGCTCTTTGCTGTTTACAGCAGAAGTGATCTGTCTGTTTATATATTTATAAGAGGCCAGGTAGTGATTAATGTCTAGGGGGCTGGGGGGCAACTTGCCTCGGCAGGCACTTCCATCACACAGTTATTCGTGCAAAGTCCCTGCTCAGGTCACCTTTGTCCCTCCATGAACTACATGTTCTGCTTCTGCACTGCTGCATTATGTAAGTCAAAAACCAGGCAATAGGATTAAATGTGTGTGATCTTTAAAAAGAAGCCTGTGTCAGGTAACTTCTACTTCTATCCTTGGCTTTGACCCTTCAGGCTTTAATCAGCTCTCAATTTCAAGCTCATCTTTGAAGCCACAAAGGCTCTCTTGTCAAAGGCGAGATATTGTATCTAATCACTCCATTTCAAGAGCCAGGCTTTAAAATTAAAATACCAGATATTCCAGTTCACCATTAGGCCAGGAAAAGTCCTTAAAACAAAAGTTAGCAGGACTTCCTTTTTTTTTGTGCTGGTGTCCATGGCTGGCTGCCTGGTGCAGCCCTGCAGTCGGAGGCAGTTCTCAGCAGTTCAGCCAGGGCAGGAGCAGGGCAGCTCCTTGCCTGAGTCACATTCCACAAACACCAAACTTGGCAGCTCGCCTCACACGTGGGGCTTGTTTTAGCAGGGGAGCAAACAGTTTAATTGCTCAGATTCCAGGACCCGACCTCAACTAACCTTAATTAATTAATTAGATATCGTCACAAGCCATCAAGCCTTTAGGTGAGGAAAGGAAAAAGCTTCTATTTTGAGACCTGCTCTAGGACCTTCTTGTTTGCATTTGCCAGCAGAGAGGAGTGGGGAAATGCTGCTGAAACAAAGACTTTCCATAGCTCAGGTGAGGGCAAGGAGAGACTGAAAGAGTTGGGGCTGTGCAGGCTGCAGAAGAGGAGGCTCCCAGGTGACCTTCTTGTGGCCTTCCAGGATCTGAAGTGGGCTACAAAAAAACTGGGGAGGGACTTCTTATGCTATCAGGGAGTGACAGGACTGGGGGGAATGGAGCAAAGCTGGAGAGATTCAGACTGGCGGTGAGGAGGAAGTTGCTGAGCATGAGAGTGGTGAGAGGCTGCAGAGGTGGGCACAAGCCAACTTCAGGAGGTTCAACAAGGCCAAGGGCAAGGTCCTGCAGCTGGGTGGAGGCAATGCCAAGCACAAATGAGTGGCTGTCAATGGCTCCATGGCCCAGTGGAGACCACTGACAAGCAGAGTCCCTCAGGGATCAGTCCTGGGACCAATCTTGTTCAACATCTTTGTGGGTGCCATGGACAGAGGCATTGAGTGCAGCCTCAGCAAGTTTGCTGAGCACCCCAAGCTGTGTGGTACAGCAGCCAGGCTGGAGGGCAGGGATGGCATCCAGAGGGACCTGCACAGGCTGCAGAGGTGGGCACAAGCCAAGCTCAGGAGGTTCAACAAGGCCAAGGGCAAGGTCCTGCAGCTGGGTCGAGGCAATGCCAAGCA
>VWZI01012369.1:7825-57316 GCA_013396835.1 Psilopogon haemacephalus | reverse complement strand
GTGCAGAGAAGGGCCCCGAGGATGCTGAGAGGGCTGCAGCAGCTCTGCTGTGAGCACAGCCTGAAAGAGTTGGGGCTGTGCAGGCTGCAGAAGAGGAGGCTCCCAGGGGACCTTCTGATGGCCTTCCAGCATCTGAAGGGGGCTACAAAAAGGCTGGGGAAGGACTTTTGAGGCTCTCAGAGAGTGTCAGGACTGGGGGGGATGAAGCAAAGCTGGAGGTGAGGAGATTCAGACTGGATGTGGGGAGGAAGTTGCTGAGCATGAGAGTGGTGAGAGGCTGGAATGGGTTGCCCCTGCAGGGAGGTGTTTGGAGCCAGATCCCTGGAGGTGTTTTTGGCCAGGCTGGCAGAGGCTGTGGGCAGCCTGCTCTAGGGTAGGGTGTCCCTGGGCATGGCAGGGGGGTTGGGACTGGTTGATCCTTTTGGTCCATTCCAACCCTGACTGATTCTGTGATTCTGTTCTATGATTCTGTGACTTTGGACTCTCCTGCAGCGACCATCATACAGGAGCCTGTGTGGCTTCTGTCACCCCAGGTTTCCTGATGTCCATGCCCAGGCTTATCTGCTCATCAGTTGAATTGATTTTTTAGAGACTAAACACACATCAAGGCAGAAAGGCTGCAGCTGGAATTAGTGTCAGATACTGCCTCATGCAGGGGTTGGTGGTAGGCTGTCCAACAGGGCAGACTTGCAGGTATCTCCAGAGGACTTTCTGTCCTGTCTGGACAATGAGAACACAAAGATTCATCCAGAGGATGCTTCAGGAGAAAGGGCTTATCTGGAAAGAAACTCCCTTTCTTGCTTACAAGTCCCTGAGCTGCCCTTCTGGAAGCAGCAGCCTCTGCAGACATTGAGATGGATGCCTAGAGGGAGATGGATGCCAAGAGGGAAGTGGAGCAGTTGCAGTAGTTGCTCTCGTACAGCTTGGGGTGGCTGTAACTCAGCAGGACAGCAGCTTGTTTGTGTGCAAGCTCAGAACTGGGATATAACAGCTTCCCCTGGGAAGGGAAACTCAGCTCTCCTGAATAATTCATATTTTTCCCCCTTAATTATTCAATAATAGGTGCCCATTCTTTGGTATCGAGATCCCAGATAAACTGCCAACAGCACATTATGCCTCTGGATCTCATTTTCAGTAGTTTAAGGCCAAATTTTCAAGGGTATAAAAGCATCTTAAGATAGAGATAACCATTTTCAAGACCAGTAATTAAGCTGAGCATCCAATTCCCTAGGAGCACAACCTCTGTAGGCATTTTGTAAATGTCTCTTCTGGCACCTAATGACCTTGGCACCTTTCTGAAGAGCACAGAAGAGAGGGATTCTAGATGACTTCCTGTGATTAAGTTGCAGTGGAAGCTTTTGGTAGGTAGGAAATGCAAAAAAGGGCTTTTAGGATGTTTATTTTGTTCGCTGCTTTCTTACGATGCAGCAGCAAAGACAGGGCTGAAAAAAGCTGAAGTGACAAGCAAGCTTGTTACTTTGAGGGTGAAAAAAAATCAGGATGCCATGTTTTACTTCTAGTTAATTTAGCATTTATGTCTGAGACTGTGGTACCACCTTGACGTGGCATCATTAGAATGCATTTGCTTAAAATAACTTTACACTCTTCGTTTCTTAGAAAGTCTGAAACACAACTAACAAATGGTAAATATTTTAAGCGTAGTCTTCCCAGCTGCACAACACTACTACTGGTTTTGGCAGATCCCCAGCACGGCTGGGAGTCCTCCCTCTGCTTTCTGTCCTCAAAATGTTTTCTAGATCAGAGCTTTTGACAAGCAGAGTGTGGGAGTGTCGTGTTTGACAGCTCCAAGTCATTAGGAAGAAGCTGAACTAGAGTAAATCAGCATTTCTGCCCTGACTGTGTAGTGTTCTGTCTGCTTTGGCTAGTTGGGATCCTGATCTATTTTATATATATATATATATATAATTTAGATGAACGTTTTTAGGTGTTAATTGAGGGACATAAAGGAGGGTACCTAAACAGTCTGGTTTGTAATAAACTGGTGCTTTGGGTTACAGATTTCTGTCTGTGCATTGTTTAGTTTATGGTCAACTAGATCATTGCAACTTAGTATGATTTAATAACGAATAGAAAGCAGTGGAATTTCTGATACTTTTATTTCTATTAGACTTCAAACTTAGCTCCCTGAGAATGCAGAGCTGGAACTCTGTCTAGTCCCCAGGAAGAGAGGAAGTGTGCTTCTGGAAATGGCAAAGTGTGTTGGACTGTGTTAGGTTTCCCATATAAGAAAAGTATTAATTTGCAAAAGAGAGCAAGAAGAAATCTCATAACCTTGACATGAAGACTATCTAGGCCCTGCTGAGCATCTGCTAACCATAACCCACTCCAACTGCTGACTTTGTAAACTTGGGGCTGGTCACTTATGAACAAAGTGAAGAACACTAATTATTTACAGAAATTATGTGGCAAATGACTGTGCACGATAAATGTGCTTGCTTCAATGCTAATCTGCTTGTGGATAATTTGCAAAGAGGAAAAATGTGATACTTTGTGGGAAATTACTCATTGCTGTGAAATGCTTTGTCCAAACTTATTAATCAAGAAAGAGCCAAGGGAGCATTGCACAGCATAGTTAGTGTTTGTGCATAAAAATCAGATAACAGTTAGCATGAAACTCTGGCTGCAGATAATCAGACAGAGTTTTACACTGGTGTGGGGTTTTCTTTACCTGCATTTCAGATGTGAAGAGCACTGCCTTGCTAGGGGAAAGCAGGTGACACCACAGGAGTAATTGCCTGCCAGGCTCTTGCTTCAGCAGGCCCTTTCACAAACTTCAGCTTTTGCCATAGGTTTTTATGGGGCTCTGATAAAGAGCAGCAATTCCTGGTAGCTCAATTGCCCTGTGTGCTACTTGACAGCTGTCAATCAATCACTGCTGAACCTTACTTCTTTGTTACATGTGTTTGAGGAAGAAGATAGAGGAGCATTCAGACAACCTAAGTGTACTCCATTAGCATAATGACAATAATGTCATACTTTTAGAGCAAAAACCAGCACAGGGCAAGTTTAACCTGCCTTCCAGCCCAGTTTCTGCATGGAATAGAAGTTTTCTAACCAAGGAATTGAATCTGATTTCCTAAATTTCTAGACTGATCATAGAAATTGTACAGGGAGGGAATAGAGAAGTGATTGCCTCATGTGGGTAGTGATTGCCATTTTGTGTTGGTTTGAGCTAATTGGAGAATTTGAGTGAGAAATTAAACACTGTGTCACTTCACCCAGTTTGACTGAGAGAGAAGAAAGAGGATTGTTTTGAGAATGTTCCCAAAACATCCAGATAAGCCAGTGTGCTTGCGCAGTCAGTCGGCTCTGGGTCCGGGCAGGCTTCAGCAGCTTCTTTCCTTTGTCTCTCTGCCTTTGAACTAATTCAGAGTAAAATCACTAAAACCATTCATTCCTTCCTGCCACTAATCTTTCTGACCGATCTTCAGCTTATCTGCAGCATCATCAAGTGGTGAGATAAAGCTGGGGGAAAGGGAGAAGGTGGTAGGGGGGGTTTGGTTTCCCTCCCTTGGGGATTTTGGTCTCCAGGAGGGGTGTGGTGTCTGTATTTCTTTTTTACTGTATATTTCTGTAGATATCTGTTATATCTTGTAAATATTTGCTTGTATATTTGCATTGCTGTAAATATAAAGCTTCATTTATTAACTTCCAGTGTGTTTTTCTGAGTTTTAGCCAGGGTTTTAAAAGGTGGGGGGGGGCAGGTCACTGCAAACTCACTACACATTTGGATCTGAAGAGGATAGGAGCAAGATGCATGCCAACAGAGGCTGCCTTTTAGTCTGAGCCCATCATTTCTTGCTGTCTGACTTAGTTTTGATTAAAATTTCTCTGGCTTTTGTCTCTCTTTCACTTCATACTCCTGGGATATTGACTGAGGATGGTTCTCTTGACTCAGCATTTCTTTACTTGCATGACTCAGTTAATTTAATCAGGATGTCTACAATTAATACTACAGCCTGTGTGTCGTATATGTTATTTGTAACTGGCTAATTCAGCAGCACTGAGGCAGTAGCAACAGTCCTGCTGATCCCAAAGTCCTCTTCTGGTCAGTAACCACTTCAGAGAGCCCTGAACTTCAGCTCGTTTTTGAAGGCTTCAAATACATTGACCAAACTATGACTTTGTACACTGTGATGAATACAGAGCTGCGCTGGGTTTTTTTCCAGCTGAAGGCTGCAATCCTAGTCCCAGGACTTTGAAATTGCTTTTCTGATTTTTTACAAAACTCCAAGGGAAAAAGGCTGTGATGAGAAGCCCAGCTTTGAACACGCAGCAGCAGTCCTTTATTGTGGTAGCTAGGGAACAGGCTTGAAAGTTAAACTAATCCATTAATGTCCATACATACACACATATTTAAAAATACATATATTTAAGATTTATATATATATATATTTATAGCATCCCAAATATATATTTGCAGGTATATGTTATACCTAGGTATTTGAAAAAAAAAAATCCAATCATGATAAATCATTTAGAATTCTTAAATGAAGAACTGAAGTTTTCTTCCTTGCATGAGACACAACCTGTGAAGTGTGGTAACCAAAACATCCATTTGTGTGCCAAGGTATGGCAGTTTTTGGCATTTTAAGGAAGTTAACTCCAATTAATTTCAGAAGATGCTGTTTAATGAAAGTGCTTGCTTGCTTCCATGCTGCTGCTGTTTATTTTTGTCCAGCCCTGGCTGGTTTGTTAAATATCACTAAATGATATTTCCAAGTTTGCAATGCTCCCACAGACCAGGTGCAACTTTTTTTATGTATGCGTGTATCTATCTATATGTTATATACATAAATATATTCTTGATTATAAATAATTAAAAGGGGAAATTAATGATACTTTCCCACCTACCCATCATCAGGCACATCACTGCACAAATGTCATCTCATTTTATCCCTATTCAGTTTATTGCTCAGGGAAATTGACCAGACATTACAGCCCAAAGGACTGAATATCAAGCAGTTGCCTGTGAAGTGTTCCAGCAGATTAACGTTTACATGGCTCTGTCATGGACCCATCCCTTTATTTTATCAACTTCATCTCCGTTCCCACATAAATCCACAGCTGCTGGTGTTTAAATTTCCTCCTCTTTGCAGCCCAGACCATCTGGAAGAACCTGTCTGTGTATTTCTGTTTGCAGTAACTCTCCATCTATTTTCAAATATCATCCAAAAATATCTTCCTCTTGCCCATAACCCTTCAGTTCTCACCCTGTCTGCAGGGACATTTTAAGTGTTGATTTTGAGATTGGACTGTCTAGTTGTGGATGGTGCTTTGAGATGGGAGTGGCCATCCCTGATGTCCTGGTCCGTGTTTGGGTGCCAGCCAGGGGGGCGCTCAAGGGGAAGTCCACAAAGGGAAGAGCCCCTTTGACCTGTGATCCTGTAGTTGCTGCCTTATGGGAAGCTCAGCACTGTGTCCTGTCAGCATCACAGCAATCTCTGTGCCACAAGTGGCTTTTACAGTTATTTGAGTGCTTCCTTTCAGCCAATTCCCTTTGTTGTCCCAAGTTAGAGATCAATAATTTTAACTTTCCTCAACTCCCCAGCTTGAATTTTCTTATTAAACTGATAATGTCAGTTAAACTCCATGGCTGTTCCTTAATGTCATATGGCCAGGAGAGCCAGTGGCATCCTGGCCTGGATCAGGAGCAGTGTGGCCATCAGGACAAGGGAGGTTATTCTGCCCCTGTGCTGGCACTGGTCTGGCCACACCTTGAATCCTGTGTCAAGTTCTGGGCCCCTCAATTCAAGAGAGATGTTGAGGTGCTGGAAGGTGCCCAGAGAAGGGCAGCAAGGCTGGGGAGGGGCCTGGAGCACAGCCCCAAGAGGAGAGGCTGAGGGAGCTGGGGGTGTGCAGCCTGCAGAAGAGGAGGCTCAGGGCAGAGCTCATTGCTCTCTGCAGCTACCTGAAGGGAGGTTGTGGCCAGGTGAGGTTGGGCTCTTCTCCCAAGCAACCAGCAACAGAGCAAGGGGACACAGCCTCAAGCTGTGTCAGGGCAGGTTCAGGCTGGATGTTAGGAGGAAGTTCCTGGCAGAGAGATTGATTGGTATTGGAATGGGCTGCCCAGGGAGGTGGTGGAGTCACTGTCTCTGGAGGTGTTCAAGCAAAGCCTGGATGGGCACTGAGTGCCATGATCTAGTTGATTGGCTAGGGCTGGGTGATAGGTTGGGCTGGATGAGCTTGGAGGTCTTTTCCAACCTGTCTGATTCTATGAGTCTATGTTGATCTAGACTGCCCAAGATCTTAATACACATGTACAACTCCAGCTTCTAAGCAAGGCTACACTACATTATGGCATGTATATGGTCAGCAGTGCCACCTCAGAATAACTTAGAGCACAATATCTGCAAGGTCAAAGTAAAATTTGTCTGTTTAGTTTTGTTCTAGTTTAGCTTCCCAGAGTTACAAAAGCCCAACAAAACAAATGTTTTAGGATGCCTCCCACTCTCTTTTCTCCCCGTGTGAAAGATTTTTGGGAGAAAGGTAAAAGGGGTAGAAAACACCCAAATAGTCTTGCTCTGATTTGGAAGTTAAAAGGAAAACTTCAACAATAAATAAAGGGTATTTATGGTAAAGGGAAGTTACAAAAGTGAAAGGGAAGGAAAACATATAGAAAACCAGATCGATGGCAGTGGATGGAGGTAGACTCAGGAGGTGGTTGGTCCACCAGGTGGCTAAGCTGGAGCAGCAAGGATGTCCATCATCAGGTGGAGCAGAGCAGCAAGAGTGAAGCAGGAAGTCTGCCTGCTTTTGTAGCGTGGCAGACAGGAAGGGGGAGTGGGCTAACTTTTTGCACCTGAGGTCAGGTTCTAGGTGACCCCCCAGGAAGAGCCAAGGGGGACTCAAGGTTCCAGACTCAAGGGGGCTTCCAGTCCCCCAAAGGCTCAGTCAGTAACAAACTCTAAGGCATTTTGGATGCTCCAAAGAGCAAAGTATCACACTCACCACGCCAGTGAAAACCTCTTACTTCTTGCAGAGAAGTGTAGCTGCTACATCAAACACTGAGGAGATGTTTATGACAGCAATTCTAATTTGAGCCACGTTTCGTGAGTTCAGTCCACCTGAGCACAAAGACTATTTGATTGATAGAAAAAGTGTGTGATACATGTGTCTCTAGGGTGCCATCTTTTCCTGTTGTCCCTTTCAGCTCTCAGTTCTGACACAATTGAAAACAAGGGGTCAGGTTACTGCTCAAAAATGGAATGATTTTATGCCACTTGCTAATGCTGTTTCCTTGTAGGCCAGCCAAAAAAGATCGAAGAGTTCGACATGCTTTTATGCCCCCTGAAATGTTATGTGGAAGTCTGTATTAGCATACACATATTGGCTCCATCTCTTTCTTCTGATGTGCAGCTAACATGTTCTAAAATTAATCTGAAGCAGGTTGCTCACAGAGTGGGAATATGCTTATTTGAAAGACATCTTGCCTTGGTTTCTGACATTGGATGCCTGAGCTGTATTTTAGATTTAGTTGTGATTAGACACAGCTTATTGACAGACAAATTATACCCTTGATGCTTTGCCTTCCTGTTAGTTTGACATTTTGCTTGTAATTGGTGATTGTGAAACCTGAAAATTAGCAAGATGGAATGATCTGATCCAAAGAGAATACATTGAGTTTTGCCATACTGAAGTGCAACAGGAATATATCTGCAACCACTTTTTGTTCTTTTGTTGTTGTTCTTCCATAATCATTTCAGGTGGATGTTTGTGTTTCAGTAACTGCAGTTTATTCCACATAGCTCCTTTGATTCAGAAGAAATGGATTAGAAGGTGTTTCATAGACTGTGATAGCTTAACTTACCATGGCAATGTAGGCAAAATGCGGCAAACAGATCTTTCAGCTGGCAGAGCAATCAATCCATGCTGAACACCAAGCACCTCATGGTCCCTTGGTGAAATCCACTTGGAGACTGCTTGACAGGACATTTTAATCACAGGCTTACCACCTTCGCCATATCAAGGACTTCATTTACCAACACTTGAACAGTATGTGGCAAGAGAAGGAGAAAATAAGGAAGGTGGTGATAAATAATTTTCAGGTAGAAAGGAAAACACTTCAAAAGTTACTGAAATGGTCTCACTCTCAGGAATCTTATTGACACTTGGCTATGGAAAGGTGGTGTTAGTTCCTGCAAAAGCAAAGTAAGATAAAATAAATGAACTAGGGCAAGGCAAAAGCTCACTCCTTCTCTCCAGAAAATGGTCAGAACAAAATTTGGCTCCATTTGGCTTTGTCACAGGCCCTGATAAGAACAAGATTCTGTTCACTCTTTGTGACAAGCAGTTGCTTCTTGAATCCTAATAGTTTTGATCTCGTTCAGAATAGCCCCACCCCAGCTGTTTCTCTGTAGCTCCACAGGCAAATACAATGAAAGTGCAACGGGCAGTCAACACAGCAGCCTTTGCTTTGTGGGGCTGTCACCAATCAAGGGAAATGAGAGAATTCCCAAAAATATTTTTTCATTTCCAACAGATGGTTGATCAGATGTGTCCTTCGGCAAGTGTGGCTGCTTATTCATGATGCTAAGACTGTGGTATGGTGAGTTTGGCACTTTAGGGAGCAAATGGAAGAAGGCAGTATAGAATCATAAGGTCATCAAGTCCAACCCTCAACCCAGCATCATTGTGCTCACTGCTTCATACATGATGAATCAGAATCAGAATCAGATTTGCTTCTCGTAGAATAACATGACAGGAATGTTTAGGCAGTGTATGAGATTTTTGTACCCTCCACTGCTGCTGAGAGCTTTCTGAATCCTGAAGAGATTCCAGTGCTAGAAGCAGTCTGGGATTTCTTTTGCATACTATTATATGTCTAAAAGGTGTTTTGTAGGCTTTTGGGGAGCTGGTGCTTGGCTGACAGATTGTCTTCAACTTCAGAAAGACAAATTCAGTGGTCTTGGCAGCTTCTGGCTTGTTTCCTTTATAAACATATACATTTTTAAAGATATATAGATTAATTTATTGGACAAAAAATAAAGCAAATGTTTCTTCTCTTACTGCTACGAATACAGGTGCAATCTAAAAGAAATATGACACAAAGTGAAGGATGGAGGGAGATGTGTGCTGACTCTGTGCTGACAGCAGTAAAACTTTTGCAGAACATATTGAAACTTCTGTCAACGGAACTGTTTTATTGCAGCCGAGGACAGTCACTGCGAGAACTGATCATCAGAGACAATAAAACCCATGCTTTGTTTTCTCCAGATAGGTAAATCACGTTTTGAGAGGTAATTGATAAACTAATGCTGCACAGCTAGCTGTAAAGAAACCATCCATCCCAAAGATGAAATATATACCTGTGTCAGCCACAGTCCTAAACCTCCATCAAAGGCCCCAATGCCCCCTCCTGCAGGTGCGAGCCTTTATCAGACTGATTCCTTTAGCACAAAATGGCAATTAAAGCTACCCTTCTCTTAGTACTACATGGGTTCTTACCATCTGTCTTACAGCTCTGTACTGTAAATAACAAGGAAAATAAAAGGATTCTCGGTTTATTATAGCTTTAACTGTAGAAAACAAAATTCAAGCGTTCCCTTGATGTCAACAAACATCTCTCTTGGCAGCCAGCAGAAGCGTGGCTGTGCTCTTGCACTTCTGCTTGAATTAATGAGTTTGAGCTGAGTGCTCAGGATGCAGGGCTGAGAGCCAGAGGGTTGTAGCCCTGTAATCCAGGGCTGGAGAGACTTTTCTTCTCTGAGGGCAAACAGGCCTTTGAGAAGCCTTTGGCAGACCACACAGCAACACCTGGCTGGAGCAGCAGCAGCTCTGAGAATACACAACAAAAACCATGGAAGTGGAGGCTGCAGATTGCAATGTTGCATAGAAGTATCCCATGGTGTTATTAACAGCACTTTGCAACATTGATTAAAGCTCCTGGAAGAAAGCAGTGATTTCTCAGGAGCTATGCAAGACCATGGCTTCTTACTTGGCAATGGGGTGTTTTTCTGGATTATCTAAGCTAAAAGAAGTCTGCTGCAGTTATCTGCAGAGTTGTATGTTGAGTTAGAGCAAGGTCCTGGATCATATATCACAGTCTCTCTCTCTCCTTTCTCTATCACACCTGCTTAATTGCCTATCCCACTGCTCAAAACCGGAAGATAGGACAACCAAACCCATCCAAACCAGCAGCAGTTTAAAAACAAACTGAGTTACTACTACTCAGAGCTGCAGCATCTTTTCAGAATGGTACCATGGAAATAATGCAGCACTTTGTAAAGATGCTCCAGCCCAGTTTTCTTTAATGTACAAGCCTATTCCAAGTATTCCATGACCTCTTTTCTTTGTCTTTTAGCAAACAATTCCTAAGTTCATTTCTGAGTCCTATGGGACTGATGTGCTCGCAAACTTCTTCTGTTCTGGCAAGAACCTGATCAGTTGTCCATGAGGAATCTGTGTGCAGAAAAGCCACTAGCTCACAAATTTGCATGAACCATAATCTGTGATTAAAAAGGCATTAAAGGTTATCAAAAGTGGGGCCCAGAATTTTGGGATATCTTCCTTTCCAGCATGTTAATTCTGTTTCTCAGCAGTGCCTCTGTTGTCTGGCAGTGGCACACAGTAGCTAGACAGTGGTGGCCTGTAATATGGTATGTGGTGGAAAGGACTTGAGATGGTCCTTGCTTAGGCTGTGCTGTTAGTACTCTTTTTTACACATCTCCTATGGACCTGCTGCAGTATGAGGAATTCAGAGCTTATCTTGGCATAGTTCCTGTGAAGCTCTTATACACTGGCAAACAGGGGCATGTAGGGCAGGCTGCATTTAGTTGTGTGGTCAGGTGTAGGACGAAGAAGATGAGTTTCATACACTCGTTGCAAGTAAGGCAAAATCTCTTTTTTAGCCCTTTCTTCTGAAATGTAAGAGCACAGAAAATATGTTGCAAGGGACATTAGCATGAATGTCAAGGAAAAAAAAGTTCCACCTGCATGTAATGAGAGAGACCTCCATTCATTTATGCAAAACTTAATTAATTATGTAGTTAGCAGCATTATAAATCTTAAGGAAATTACCCTTTTTGGGGCCTGTTTTTTCCTGTTCTTTCAGCTTTGATTCTTCTGGTCTCACACTTTGGTGAATTATTAATTCTGCTTCAGGTGCACCTTGTGTAGACCTAACCATATGTTTCTGCAGGCTCTTTGTAAGTCAGTCCCTTCTCCTCTGGGAGTGGAGTGCCTGTACCATAATTCCCCTTTGCACTCAGAAGGTACAGCAGAAGGCTTCCTGCCAAAGTACTTCCTATCCTTTTAATAACTCCTTTAACTCCCCCATCCCCAGTTTGATGGCTTCTCTTTTACTACAAAGTGAGTTTTAATCTTAAAGGTAATGATACTCTTTGGTTTCTAAGTACCCAGTAAATTGGTCTCAAGGTGTCTTACCACTTTGACTTGAAACATCCACCCCATTCCTTGTAGATCTTCTCTCTTATATAAAAAACATCCTTACCGGGTCTAGGGCAGTGATGTAGTTTCCATATTACACTCAGGATCATGTTGTCACTGTGGTTGTTCAGCCTAGAGAAGAGAGGCTCAGGGGAGACCTCATTGCTCTCTACAACTACCTGAAGGGAGGTTGTAGCCAAGTGGGTTTGGGCTCTTCTCCCAGGCACCCAGGGGCAGAACAAGAGGATGCAGCCTCAAGCTATGCCAGGGCAGGTTCATGCTGGACCTTAGGAAGAAGTTCTTCATAGAAAGAGTAATTGGCATTGGAATGGGCTGCCCAGGGTGGTGGTGGTGTCCCCATCCCTGGAGATGTTCAAGAGGAGGCTGAAGGAGGCACTTGGTGCCTTAGTTAATGAGAAGGGTTAGGTGATAGGTTGGACTGGATGATCCTGGGGTTTACTCTGATTCTGTGAATCATCTTCCTGTCTGCAGTGCTGGAGTGTGTACACAGGCAGAACTCCAAGCAGCATGTGTGCCTGACACAGACTGTAGCTTTACTAATAGAAAAGACATTATATACAATTGTTAGGTGTTCCTTGTTAAGAAACTCTAAAGACAGGATAAAAGTAAGAGAAACTATTCAACCTAAGAGGCAGTCCTGCCTATCAAATCGAAATTGCTTTCTCCAACCCGAATCTTAAAATAAGCCTGAGGAATATTTTTCAGACAAAATCAGTCTGAAGTATCAGGCTCATATTCTGGCATAATTGTGCTGCCTTGGAAGCCTGATGGGGTATAAGGATTAGTGTCATGTGTGATCCTAGGTGGCAATGAATGTTAGGATGTCCCTAAGCCAGGATCCATAAATACGTGTGTCTAAAGATAACCCAAAGTGTTCTGTATTTGTCTCAGAATATGAGGAACTTCAGTTCCTTTTCAGCAGTGTGTGCTAATTCACTAGGCACTCACATCAAATGGGCACCAGAATCTCTTCAGGACAAAACACCACAGATGTCTAAAGCATGTGTCTGCCTGTGGAAAAGCTAAACCAACTCAGACAATTTTCAAGGGAGAGCTGCCTCCTAGATGCTCTGCTTCTGCACAGGCTTTGATGCCAAAGAACTGCACAGCAGCTGCCACAGGTGTGCCAGTGCAGGCAAATGTGACAAGAACTGGGGGCCCTTTGGCAGCAAACTGCTCTGGTGAGGCAAGCTGCTGTCTTTTTGTGGTCAGGTTCACTCTAGGCACTGGCATTCAGGAACACCAGTCCTTGGAACAACTTTTCCTGTGCACCAAGGAGAGTGGCTGCCTTGGGAGCAGCACTTGTGTGATGAGCATAAACACCACCATGCTGTGAGGTTTGCCCCCTTCCCTCCATAGCCTTTCTGAGTGCTTTTCTCTGGGTGATCCACCCTGCCTATCAGTCATGTGGGTTTGAAATAAAACAATCCTCCTCATGTGAATGCTCAGGATAATTACTAAGGCCACTGCTTAAATAACTCTGCTGGAGTCACTCCATCTGTGGACTGCATGAGCCTATGGCAAATAATTCACTATACATGTTAAAAGAAAAGGAGAGGCACACAGGAAAATTGCAGATAACCTCGGGGCTTAGCAGTAGGTCTCCTACAATTAAATAAAAGATTTTCTGAAGGTGACCTTGGGGATGTTCATTTCTTACTCTTGTCAACAATGGACCATGATGACAAGGCAGGCAGAAGGTAGTAATGAGACAGTTTGATTGATCAGTGAATGTCAAATTAATTCAGCTCGAAGCTTGCCAGAGCAAAACACAAAACTGCATGGTAGGATAAATAGAAGAGTGAATTTGATACTTTGGCTAGAACAATGCCCTGAAACCACTGTAAAGAGGGCTCGGGCATGGAAAGGTGAAAAATGAATTCTCTGATGAATTGTCATTCAAAACAAATTTGGTTTTACAACAGGAGATAAAAAGTGTACACAAATCTTAGCAGCTTTGCCAAAAGGATAAGCAATATATTAGAAAAATGTTAGTGGGGCAGCTGAGGAATAGTCATTTATCTTTTGTCAATCTGCAAATTCAGCCTCTTAGATTAAAACTAAAGGAACCAGTCTGGAGAATTCATAATTTAAAGCATAAATGAAAAAGCCCCCCCTCTCCCTCCCCTCTTTTCCTTATTTTTGTATGTACAAGCATGAATTATTTTATAGAGGTTCTTCAGAATCAATCTTGGGAAGGTTGGTCTATTAAATATATACATATTTGGGTTTGATTGCAACCATTTATGGCATGTTTATGATCTGCTGCAAACACAAAGGGAAACCCTGGGCTAGTGAGTCAATGGCAAAGCCTCCCTGAGGTCAGTAGGTGCTGGGCATTACTGCCTCACATGCAAGGAAAAATTGTACCTACTGAAATCAGAATTTTGTCTGATAGCCAAATATGGACACTGTTTGCTAACTTACTTAATTTAGCCCTGTTCACTGAAATAAAAACATGAAAAATAGCATTTGCCTGCTTAACAATGCTCTTCTTTGAGAAAAAGTATGTACACAAGTTATGCCTCTCATATGATACTGTGGAGCAGCTCCCTTTCCTACATGCTGGCACATCCAGAAAGCCTGCTTGCTCCTGACTGTAATGGGGTTGAGAGGAAGGGAAGTTACAGAGATCAAGGAAAGAAGTGAGAAAACTTCCAGCCTAGCCCTACCACCTGTATCATCCCATGTCCACCTTTTCTTCAGAGCTGTTTTCCATGGATCACAGGATGTCAGGGGTTGGAAGGGACCATCGAGTCCAAACCCCCTGCCACAGCAGGACCAGACAATCTAGCTCAGGTCACACAGCAACACATTCAGACAGGCTTTGAAAAGCTCCAGAAAAGGAGACTCCACAACCTCTCTGGGCAGCCTGTGTCAGTGCCAGTCAAGAAGTTGCTCCTTGTGTTGAGCTGCAACCTCCTGTGCTACAGCTTCCATCCATTGCTCCTTGTCCTATCCCAGGGAGCAGTGAGCAGAGCCTGTCCCACATCTCCTGACCCCCAGCCCTCAGAGATTGATAAACACTGATTAAATTCCCTCTCAGTCTTCTCCGAACTAAGCAGCCCCAGGTCCCTCAGCCTCTCCTCGCTAGGCAGTGCTGCAGTCCCCTCAGCATCCTCACAGCCCTCTGCTGGACTCTCTCCAGCAGATCCCTGTAAATACCCATGGGTACCCATGCTCTGGTCTGATGCTATTTTTATAGTCATCCCTCTTGAAAAGCAAAAAGCTGGCACAGTAGATGTGAAGTCTACACCATAGAAGTGCCTTCAGAGGTGTTACAGCAGCTGCTGTCAGCCTGTGATGACACACCTGCATGCTGCTAAATGTTCTTTTTTTCATAAAACAAGCAGCCTTGTCCTGTTTAGTTTGATACTTGCATCAGCTTTGCCGCGTGAACACGGAATTGTGCCGCAAATGCAAGACATCCTTTTACCAGTGTAGAAAGATATCTAACTAGGCTTCATTATCAGCCATTTATGCATCTACTGTTCTGCTGGAGATAGCAGAATTTTTCTTCCAAGAGTAATGGTGATGCAGAAAACACAGAGCTATTTTAACTAGGGTTGGTTCAGTTGCTCACTGTCTCTTGGGAATACTTCTGCCACCACACTTGTAAATTAATTTCCTTTGGCTATTCTGTGTTCCACTTGTGTTAATTTTCTGTGAGTGTTTCTACAACATGATTTTATCAACAAAAATACTCACAGAATTACTGTTTCTAAGTCAAGACCTAGGTGTAAGGGCTATGCCTGGTCCTTGCTCATGTGCTTGGTCTGAAGTAAGAGAATGCATTTGTATTGTTTGTAAGAAATTCTTGCTTTTTAAAATGCCTACTGGAAACAACAGCAGCTTAGATTAGTAATTTTGCTCCAGGGTTAACAAAGTTTCAGGGTTGCAGGAGGCTGATGGTAAGGTTCTTTGTGTAGTTACAACTCCATCTTCATTGGTGTAGCTATGATAACTCAGGGTTTGTGCCTGCAGGGATAGCAGCAGAGTCCTTGAGGTGAGCTGCTCATACTCATGCCCGTTTGAACCACAGGACTTCAAAGTTTGACATTACAGAAGTTCAGACACCTGGGTCTCAATCTGCATGGTGCAGAGGGAATGAGAGTATGTGGTGGTGGGACATGGATCCTGTGGATTTTCCCCACAGGCACCACTTGGCCAATCAGCTGGTGCCACACACTTACTCTTTGGTAACAACAGCACTGCTGTGAGCGCATCTGGGCCTCATGGCACAGATTGGAGTGAGGATAGGAACAAGAAGTGGGAATTTTGCCACCAGCTTCAGTGGGAAACAGATTGAGGTGTTGTCTCTTTTTGCATTTATCTGCAGTGATTAACTCTTTAGGGAGTCAAGGACGGGCAGCTGCCACTGAGCTATCTGTTCCCAGGCTGCAGCTATTTGATGGCTTCCCAACCGGAGCAGCCTCTGTCCCCACCTCATCCCTTTTATGGCCATTTACGTTATCACTTGATAAAGATCTCACAAAGCCATGCTCTCTTTGGCCCAAACCTGCACCTCAGACTTTCTAGCAACTTCTACAGTCCCAATCCCAGGAAGGTAATGCATCAATAGAAAATAATAATGACTTGAGGTGTGGCGAAGTGAGACCCGAACCACCTTTATATTGTGTGTCAAGTGCATGGCAAACCTGGCCAGGCTGCAGGGTTTGATGGCTTACGACTGTTCTGTACAACACTCTGCTTTTTCATCTGGGTAGGAATTCGTCATATACAGAGGACCAGTTTGTCAGTCTGACAGATGATTAGAATCTCTCCATCTGATCTGTGTAATTCTATGGTGACTGTTAGAGTCTTAGTTTATTCTTCTTCTGCAGCCACAAGTGTAGCAAAACACTTGTTTGGGTGCTACATGCCCTAGGTGGAAAGTTGCTGCCTTTCTTTAGTAGAGTTCAGCAAGCCCTGGTAGCACAGTGAAAGGCACTGTGGGTGAGAAACATCAATGCCAAACTATAGACACCTGGGCTGAGTGCATTGAGCCTAAGCTGAGCCTGACCTCTCATGAGTCATTTGGGTGCCTGAGCAAAGCCCTTAGCTATGTGTTCTATACCAAAGGCCACAACTCTAAGGTTCAGTCTCATTTCCCAACAACTGTTCAGCAATAGAATGAGAGGAAATGGCCTGAAATTGCACCAGGGAAGGATAAATTGGATATTAGGGAAAATTTCTTTACTGAAACGGTGATCAAGCACTGAAAAGCAAGTCACCCTCCATGGAGGTGTTCACAAACCATGTAGACATGGCACTTAGAATCATAGAATCAGTCAGGGTTGGAAGGGACTACAAGGATCAGCCAGTCCCAACCCCCCCTGCCATGCCCAGGGACACCCTACCCTAGAGCAGGCTGCCCACAGCCTCTGCCAGCCTGGCCCCAAACACCTCCCTGCAGGGGCAACCCATTCCAGCCTCTCACCACTCTCATGCTCAACAACTTCTTCCTCACATCCAGTCTGAATCTCCCCACCTCCAGCTTTGCTCCATTCCCCCCAGTCCTGACACTCCCTGAGAGCCTCAAAAGTCCCTCCACAGTTGTTTTGTAGCCCTCTTCAGATCCTGGAAGGCCAAAAGAAGGTCCCCTGGGAGCCTCCACTTCTCCAGGTGGGCTCTCAGCAGAGCACAGCAGAGGGGCAGAATCCCCTCCCTGGCCCTGCTGCCCACACTGCTCCTGCTGCAGCCCAGCCTCTGCTTGCCTTTCTGCCCTGCAAGTGCACACTGCTGCCTCATCTTCAGCTTCTCCTCCACCAGCCCCCTCAAGTCCCTCTCCTCAGGGCTGCTCTCCAGCCACTCCCTGCCCAGCCTGCATTGGTGCTTGGGATTGCCTCGATCCAGCTGCAGGACCTTGCCCTTGGCCTTGTTGAACCTCCTGAGGTTGGCTTGTGCCCACCTCTGCAGCCTGTGCAGGTCCCTCTGGATGCCATCCCTGCCCTCCAGCCTGGCTGCTGCACCACACAGCTTGGGGTGCTCAGCAAACTCACTGAGGCTGCACTCAATGCCTCTGTCCATGGCACCCACAAAGATGTTGAACAAGACTGGTCCCAGGACTGATCCCTGAGGGACTTGAGGTCATGGTGGTGCTATGTCAACAGTTGTGCTTGATGTTAGGAGTCTTTTCCAACCCAAACAATTTTATTTCTGAGTCTAACTCTGAAGTTGTCTCTAAAGCTGCACAGTTCCTCTTTTCTCCAAGAGAATCATAGAACCATTTAGGTTGGAAAAGACCTTTAAGATCCCCACCTCCAACTGCTAACCCAGAACTGCCAACCCAGAACTGCCATGTCCACCACTGAACTGGGAGCAGACCTTTGCACATTGGTAAAGTCTCACTTAGCTTGATTTTGGGACAGGCATAGTGTTCTTTTTTCAGTGATGCAGATTCCTTACATGAGCAGGGGGAAGTATAGTTCTGCACTTGCACTTCCAAGGGTTTCTGCAGACAAGCAATCCTTCAGAGCTTCTGATCTTTGAACTCCCAAGGCAGGAAGCCCACTGCTTTTCAAAGCAATCATTACCTTAGCCCAACTTTGCTCCTCTCAAAGTCTGTCACTGTACTTAATAGGAAGGATCTCATCCCAACCACTGCCTTCATATTCTACCTATTCTTTCTTGGAACAGTAATAGCTAATGTTTTTCTCCATGGTGATAATCCTGTTTAACTCTCCAGTTCATTTACAGTAATATCCTCCCCTAATATTTATTGCTCATGTTGGGAATTTTCACTTGGTCTTCATTTCCTGTTAGTGTCCATATCAGGACAGCTTGAAAGAGTTGGGGCTGTGCAGGCTGGAGAAGAGGAGGCTCCCAGGTGACCTTCTTGTGGCCTTCCAGGATTTGAAGGGGGCTACAAAACAACTGGGGAAGGACTTTTGAGGCTTTCGGGGAGTGACAGGACTGGGGGGAATGGAGCAAAGCTGGAGGTGGGGAGATTCAGACTGGAGGTGAGGAGGAAGTTGTTGAGCATGAGAGGGGTGAGAGGCTGGAATGGGTTGCCCCTGCAGGGAGGTGTTTGGGGCCAGATCCCTGGAGGTGTTTTTGGCCAGGCTGGCAGAGGCTGTGGGCAGCCTGCTCTAGGGTAGGGTGTCCCTGGGCATGGCAGGGGGGTTGGGACTGGCTGATCCTTGTGGTCCCTTCCAGCCCTGACTGATTCTGTGATTCTATAATTCTATTTTGATTTTTCAGCCGATGTACATTCTTCATTAATGCAGCATAACCATTGTTCTGAGCTTTGAAGAGGCATCAGAGGACTGGAATGAACCTAAAAGTTGCTTTAAGAGCCTCTCTCATCTCTAAGCAACTTACACGCACGGGGTAAAAAAAAAAAAAAAGCAAAGCTTTCCATTGAGTAAAGCTTATCTAGCTCGTTGGAATAGCTTTCCTGCAAGGCCACATCTCAGACTCGGTCACATTTCCCAAAGCTGTCCTGGTCTTTCTGACGTGTTTTTTTTTTTATTAATGTTAAAGGGAGTGAAATGGTTTTGATCTTTCCCCAAGGAAATCCAAGGTTTTAATGTGGTGACAGAGCAAGCATCATTTGCTGAGATTTCTGTTGCTGTGATTTCTATTGCTGTGACTCGTTTACTTGTCCTGCTCTTTCAGCAATTAGCCTAGATGAGCTCTGTCTCTGCCAGTTGGCATTCCCAGAGCATCTGAGGGGAATCCTGGTGCCTTCTGTTTGCATGAGTTGAAATGAGAAAGGGCCTGGGTCACTCTGAACACAGACTTTGGCACCATACCTCACTGTGCTCGTCCATCACCTTCCCACTAATTAATGTGTCGACCCAGAGCAGTCAAGTTTGGTAGTGCTGTGCTCATGCCAGGGATGTGGCATCTCAGAAGGGTCCTTTGGGGAGGGAATATTTAAAACATATGGGAGGAAAATGCTAGTTGGGAGATTTTTGACACCTGGAGTTTCTAAATTGGATCTCGGAGCTGAGGAGAGATTACTGCAGAGAGGTTTTCCTTGTCTCCCTAAAATCCTTTGCTACAACATTTTGCAGTACAAAGCGATTTTTTTAAGTGGAGGGAGGGGGAAGGGAGAGAAGCATTAAAGATAAGGATTATATTAAGGGAAGTGGCCAACTTTGGAGCCAGGCAGTGTGACAAGATTGAGGTGGAAGAGCAGAGCCTGATTTTTGATGTGGGATAATTTAACTGAAGAGCATGACTATCGCTCCCAGCTTTACACACTGTAATGAATGCAGGCATGCGGCAAGAGACGATTGGGAGCATCTGATACATGAAAGCATGAATATGATATTACACACTTCTAATTGCCACATTTTTGGTGTCTCAGGCTCTTTTTGAATAATTTCCATTGTTACGATCCTTTCTTAAGTAGCTATAAGGGTACTTCTTATCTCTACAGAGGCTGTTGAACATGGAAATACAGAAACTATTTGGGCTCTTTCTATACTTTATACTAGTAAATGATTTATTTTGTGTGAGAGCAGCTTTTGTGATGCATCTCCCTAATTAAGCTACTTGGAACACCCTTCCAAGCACAGTGTATGTTGGCCCAGGTCCAAGATCTGCTCAGTGCAGAAGAGGGGTACCAGAGAGCCGATTACAGGTCTCAAACTCACAAACCCCATCTGCTCCTGCCTTGATTTCAATTATGGCATCTGAAGGGGTGGTTCCAAGTTGTCCCCAGTTGCTTTGTGACCTCAGAGAAACTCAGCTAGCTGAGAACTGAGAAAATGGAGTTTTATACACATTACACATTGTTACAACTGAGTGTTACCCCATCTAGTGCTGTGCTCCATCCAGATGTGCTCTGTGTGATTGGGTTGAGTGAGATGAAATTGTGTCCCTTTGAGTATGATCCTGCTTGACACTTACATCCGTCAGCTTTTGGTGATGTCTGTTAGTCCTCAACAGCCTTTGTGTGATATCCACAGATTTCCATGCTTACAATGAAGTAATTACAAGTGGTAGGAAAACTGAGTCACAACATGGCAGAAGTTCCCTTCAGATAGATACAGTCTTGGGGCTGGGTGAAGGTGCATTTGTTTAATTAATGCTCATAAAAATTATCCACAAAGCAGTACTAAATACAGCTGATATCTACAAATACCATACTAACTTAAGAAAAAAAAGAGAGAATCTCTTGTCTTTGCGTAATGGAAATCAAGTGCCTGGTAGGATGCCCTTTCGTAGCTCATCTGCTGACACTGGAGACATTCACACTCACCTGTGAAGGATTCTTGCCAAAAGAGGAGTTGTACTGAGCAGCTCTGAAAGCAGAGCTGGTGATTTGAAATGGTAAAATTAGTAAAAGAAAATCTTCCTGCTGGAAAAGTCAAGGACAAACCTGAAGTTAAAGGGAATTGAATCAGATTTTTTTTTTAGATTATACTTCCAGGCTACTGAAGGAGAAAGTTTTATGGATGTAAGGAAAAATAACTCCTTGAGCTTGGTACCTACCACTTCCTAGAGAGCTGGTGCTATTTTACGCTTTCATTGTGAATGTGTTGCTGTTTTTATGACTTGTGAGCAGATTCAAAACTTTGGTCTAGTTTAACAAAATAAAATCATAGCAGGAACGCTTCAGGAAGGTGCAGGGAGGCCATGGGGGGCACTGTGTCAGTGGTGGTGGGTGTGCTGGAGAGCATCCCTTTTTGTCTGCACAAAGAGCAGCTTTGCTGACAGAGAGATTTCCAAGCAAACACCTCCTTCTGATCTCCAGAAGTCACCTTTTGGATAGGGCTCTCAAGCGTCTCTCGATAGAATTCCTCAGCACGTTGAAGCAGAAACATGCAGGTTTCTGATGGAGTTTATTCTAACAGGTTATCCTTGCCAGAGACCCCTTACAGCTGAGCTTGGGAAAAAAAAAAACATATATCTAAATGTTCTTTTTCTCCTTCTGTTTTAGTTTTAACTCTTTCTTCAATAAATCACCAGAAGATGCTTTCAGTGCCATAGTGCCCAGTTCATTGGTATCAATATCCAAGGATGATAAGCAGGTCTAGAACAAGAATATTTAATAAAAAAAAAAAAAACAAACCAACAACAAAAAACTTTTAAAAATGGAGCTTTTTTTTATTTGGGTGGGGTTTTCTGGTTTTGTCTTTTCCAAGTTGCAAAGCTATTGCTTTGTAGAAGCCATTAGAAGGCTCCTGTGACTGCACTCTCTGTTGGAGAAGGATGTCATGTGTAAAAATGTTGTCACCTTCAGAAGACTGCAAAAGTTATTTTAACAAGGCAGTGCTGGAAGTTGTGAGTGACAATGGAAAAGCAACATTCCCCTTTCTATGGCTGGTGCAGTAATCTCAGCTTCTCTGGGGAGATCCTAGGGGTTAGGTGGATAGTGAGATGAGTGTGTTACTGAGCAGCAACAACAGCTACCACGTTAGCTCAGTACCTCAGTAACGCCTGCCATTCTCAAGCTGTATGGCCTCTTCCTTTCCAGGTTAGCTGTACCCATGCCTTCCTCACTGCCTAGCTCCAGCTGCCTGGAGAGGTGGAAAAATGGCAAGGCTTTCTTGGAAAGCAATTGATTTGGGCTCCTGTGGGAATTGCTGGAAGCTGCCAGGTTTGTGCCTCACTGAACAAGATTGCTAAGGAATAAGGCTTGAGAGATGCTGCCTTGTGCAGGAAGTGCCTGATAGTGGTTCCTGGTGGAAGGGTTAATAGACTCATTTTGTAGCCAGCATAAAAGTTGGCTTGTATTGATGGCTTCTTCACTTGGAAAGCTCTTTGTTTCTGCAGGGGAAATCACAGCAGGTGAGAGTGGGAATAAAGGAGATTTCTTACCCATTCTCCTCCAACTGACCTGAAGCCTTGCAATTTGTGCTGTGTGCTCTTTTCTCTCCCTTGCTCCATTACCTGCCCCTGCCAGCTCTGATGCCAGTAGCTAAACTGCTTCCAGTTTGGGTTTTTCACAGGCTTTGTAATACAGTTTCATCTCACTCAAGGAGGTTTCCACCACAGATTCCCTGAACTTATTTATGTGTAAAACCTGCTTCCCAGCAAAAGCACAGACCTGGGCAGGAGGCACAGTGACCTGTCTAATATTTCCACTGTCCAATGGTGGGATTTTGGAGTCAAGTGAGCACAGCAGGAGCAGCACATCCCACACAGGGCCCAGGCAATCCAGAGCAGAGATCTTCTCAAGCTGGAGTTTACTTGCAGTCTCTGACAGCATTACCATCCTGCATTTCCTGCTGAGGCTTGCCTGCCTGCCTGCCTGCTCATAGCTGAGACCCAAAGAGCATCACACAGCCTTGTGTACTCACCCAGCCTTGGTAACCATCCCTGCTCCCTTGGCTCATACCTCCCGAGCCAAGGCTGCCAATCTGTTAGTGACCAGCCAGGCTTGTCTTGTAAGTCCTCTTAACTGTTTGGGGGATTTTGGATAGCTGATGTTTCCCAGCTCTGCCTGGCCAATTTGCTAACAAGCTAGCTGCCTTGTTTGGTCCTTGACAGGATAGAGAAGGATTTTTAGGGCTTGGTTAAGCACAGAGGCTTTGGAGCAGCTTCAAGTAATACCTGAAGGCTGTTTTCAGCAGCTTCGCCTCTCCTGTGAGAGGCTCCTTGGGCATTTCCAAAATGAGGATTTTTCTCATTTTCAAGATGGGTAGTAGCTCCTTCGCCATCCTCTAAACATTCCCTTCCCTTCTTACAAAGCTGTACAACAAATAGTGAATGACAAGGAAAATAATGAACCTGTATGTGGTATTTTACTGCTACTTTCTATCTGTGTATACTGTGTCAGCTATATTGAAAGTAATGGGATTTATAACACTATTATGGTGCTGATAGTTGGCTATGTCTATGGCTAATCTTATTTTTCCTCTGAGTTCTCCTGTCCTTTGTTGCACTCTGATTTGATTGTCTCTTGGAGACAATCTTCTTTCACAATTAGAGTTATTAGATGGCACTCTATATAAAAAGAGGTTAGTTATTTACTTTTTTTTTCTTTTCTTTTTTCTTTTTAACGTGGCTGTAAACTCATTAGAAGAGCCTCATCCACTTGTGGCAGGAAGGCCAGAGCACACCTCATTAGTGTCTAGTATGAGAAAACCCTGGCATGCAGCACCAGAGGTTAGTTACAAATGTATTTCATGATAGATCTGAAGCTCTCTATTTTAACACTTGCTCTGACGTAAAGCTACTGAACCATGGCTCTGTATTGCAGCATATTAAAATGCAATGGTAATTACCCTCATTATGAAAACATCTCCTCGTAGTTCTTATGATACTTGCTTCAAAAACATATTAAGGAGGAGTACACTTGGGGGAAAAACCATGGAAGTGGAGGTTGAGGACTGGGAAACCAAAAGTAGATTTATGGGTGAGAGAGCTACTGAAGAGTACTGACTGAGCCCTACTGTAAACTTCTGTCTCCAAGATCATGTTGTAGAGGTTTGGGGTATTAATTGGCTGAGGCAGGAGTTAGAAAAATAGAATTGTTTTTTATTTTCCCCAAAACCTCACCCCCCAGCTATAGACAGAACTAGTTTAGGTTTATTCACAGATTCTAAATCAATCAGGAAAGTCTTCAAAGGATGTTTGTGGACAAATTTAGAGATTTAGGAACATCAGAAAATGGAAAAGGCTAAGCTACAGACACAGCTTTACCCCACTATAAATCAGGCTGAGCATAGAATCTAACAGAAACAGCTTTCTACTCATGGAGGTGAGATAAGAAATTGTAGATGATCCTTTGCTGCATTTGTCTGTGGCTTAGCTGCCTTCTGATGCTGCAAGTAATATCCAATCATGGATCCAAATGACAAAGTCCAAGGTGAGTGGACAGACCAGGTAAAGTTAAAAGTCAAAACTACCTGAAAGGAGATTGTAGCCAGGCACCCAGTGACAGAACAAGAGGACACAGCCTCAAGCTGTGCCAGGGCAGGTTTAGAATCATAGAATCAGCCAGGTTGGAAGAGACCTCCAAGCTCATCCAGTCCAACCTAGCACCCAGCCCTAGCCAATGGCACTCAGTGCCCATCCAGGCTTTGCCTCAACACCTCCAGGGATGGGGACTCAGCCACCTCCCCGGGCAGCCCATTCCAATGCCAGTTACTCTCTCTGTCAAGAACTTCTTCCCAATATCCAGCCTATAGCTCCCCCAGCACAACTTGAGACTGTATCCCCTTGTTTGTGCCCCATTCAAACCTCCTAGAGACTGGAGGAGGCAGGGGATAGAAGGAACATGAAGTGCTCCATAACATACCACCCTGGTGGCAGTGGACAGATCTGTCTAGGAATTCAGCGTGATGTGTAATAGCCCCTTGCAGTTCAATGAGCTGTGTGTGCTATCTCTAGGTTAGCCTTCCCATATGCAATGCCAGCAATTAGCAATGTTTGACAATACTTAACAATAGCCCAAACAATATTTAACAGTGCTACACAAGTAAATAAGAAAATTAATTACTCTGTCCCTGTCAGAGCAATAATAGAGTTCATGGTAGAGCCTCCTAGAGACAGAATGGGGGGTGGGGAAGAAGGAATTTGGAGTGCTCCATAACAGGTCTAATTCGACACTTACTAGTCTGAGGGTTCCTGTAGTCCTTACTAGAAATGGTGCTCAGTGAATCTCAGTGGTCACAAATTGTCTTATACAGACATACATAGGACTGACCAGTTACATAGGATTATGCATAGGATTGGCTCATACAGGCTGACCAGATGAATGGACCTTGTGCACTTGGTGGTTTTGTGGTGACAAAGTG
This sequence comes from Psilopogon haemacephalus, assembly GCA_013396835.1. Lineage (NCBI taxonomy): Eukaryota > Metazoa > Chordata > Aves > Piciformes > Megalaimidae > Psilopogon > Psilopogon haemacephalus. The sequence continues at coordinate 32,186 of VWZI01012369.1, read as the reverse complement.
AGAAGTGTTTTACCTGAAAACAGAACTCATTAAAAATTAGGTTCATACTTCCAGCCTGTCCTTGCTCACAGGAGAAAAAAAGTATCTGTTGTGCCTGACACCTAACCCACAGGATTTGGTTTGAAGAGTTGTATTAGGCTGGGGACAAAAGAGGGAATCCTTAATTAGAAATAAAACAAGCAGGCTTTCAACCTCCCTGAACATGGTGGGATGCAGAAGAGGCCTTGAAGTAAGAAAACTCCTTGATCTACTAAGTTTCCACAACTATCACTGCCTAGAAAAGCTCTTATATTGAGTGAGGGAACAAAAATAGGATAGAGCTCCCCATCCCGAGCAATGCTAAGGTCTTCTGCAATGTGCAGCTTTGATAGGGCTCAACAGCTGATCCTTACAATTCAGTAGAAAACTTTGCTGATGTCTTACAGTTTGATGCTTGTTTGTAGCCCTCGGGAGGTATCTGAGGAGCAAACCAGTCAGATGGGTAATCATGGTAATTAAAAGAGATGTAAACTTTGAAAGCAGCTGACACTTGGCCATTGCGCGGAGCTGTCACGCTCGGCTGAGCTGACTTCACTCCGATATCCCATTACAGCTGCCTGATAGCAGCTTAAAAGATAGCTGCTGTGTTTCTCCAGCAGCTTGCAGCTACAGTCATAAAAGTATCGATTGCAGTGCATGTTTGACAGATGCGAGATGTATTTAAGAGAAATTGTGCCATAGATACTCTTTTACTTAAACTGCTCAATGCTGAATGGATTCCAGATGCACCTTCTGCTTTTCACTCGCGTGGAATCTGCCTGAGAGGTGCCTGACTGAGGAAACACCTCCCTTTGGGCTGTGTTTTCAGGTTCTTAGCATAGTACCTGACTGCAGAGGGAATGGGAGAAAAAACAGCTTTGCAGCCAGCTCTACCATTTTCTTTGGGCCTTCACTACATGCTAAGTTACAGACCTCAGCCAAAGTCAAATATTCTAACTGACTCCAGCAGTCTTTGATGAAGAGGCTAAGCACTATTCCTTGGGAATTATCTATGTATTTAAGAGCCATTTTATCTTGTCTTTCTTGCTGGTACCAAATTGATTTCCCAGTAGCAAATTATTATTTTTAAGACCTTGTTAGATTTCATTAGATACTAAAACCCCAGCTAGTGGGAGCTGCTGGGAGCTGTAAGGGAACTATAGAGAAGTTCTCACTTGCAGGACATAAATGCTGTGGAAGTGTCAAGTGGGCTGCTTACAGCAGACTTTGTTCTTATAGCTGGATAGAGGACATAAAGTTTTCTTGTTCAACCCTTAAATGTTTTGGACTTTTTTTTTTTTCTTTTTTGAAGTATCTCACCCTTTGCTATCTTGAAAGTTAAAGTAAGCTTTTATGAGGTAGCACCTCGTCCTTTTCTTCCCTTCTGCAGGAAGTTTTGAATCGGTCCATGTGCCCACACTGAAGTGTGAGGAAAATGCTGGTGACTGTCTTAGGATAAGAAAACATAAGAAAAGAGAAAAACAGATATTTCATTCCCTTTAAAAAAAAAAAAAAAAACTCCATCAACTTGCAAAAACCTAATAAGCTTAATTACTTTCAATCTCCTTTTAAAATTGTTTTTTAATTGCATGTTACTTTACAGAACGGCAGGGAAAACACAAATTGGGAGCAGGCCCACAAGCTTGCAGGAGAAGTGGGAACAGTGAAATGAAATGGCAAAAAAATTATTCATAGATTTATTTCTCTGTGTTTGCCCCAAAAAAGTTGTTACTCTGAGGCTTTTCAGAGAGACAGGCACGCTGGCATTATGAAAAAAAAGGGCAAAGTTCAACTCTATCTAAAGATTCAGAAGCTGTCATCAGATCAATGCATGCCTTACACTGTAAGGCAAAAATCGTTTCTCAGCTAATATCCTCAAGGACAAGATATAGTTTGATTTGGCTCTTCCAGGAGGTATTCCTGATTGCTTTGGAAAGCAATACTTTAAAATGGGGGCGAGGGAGGGTGGTGGTGGAGTTTTATTTTTAAAGCTCTGAAAATCAGGGCATCAATCAGCCGTGAGGATGGAGACTCTCCTTTGTGATGTGAATCTTGAATCTTCTATTTTATGCCCAATTGGAAATTGTTTTAATGAGATTATGAAAATCAGTCTGCAGCCCAAAACATTTCAGGAATCATTTTGGTTTGGGTTAGTGCCGTCTGTTTGTTGGCTTCTACACTGCAGTACAGGGAGATTGGGGATTTTTGCATTTTTTCAAATGCCCCTGCATTTGGTTCATATGTGGATAGATCCTTCATACTGTGTAATTAGATTACCTAAGAAATCTTATCAAAAGCTGGGTAGAAAGGTGCTGGAGACAACGCTGTAGTAGTTCAGTTTTCCTGTACTTTGGCATTGTGGAGACCAATCATTACTGAGGTTTTTTTGCCTCCCCCAAAGCTGATTGACAGGGAGAATGAAAATGGTAAATAAATGTTCATGGTAGTTTATTTGAAGAGGTGTGCAGGCTTTTGGCATGCATCCCACAGGTTATTTAATAAGATTTGTGCACCAGGCTCCCACACAGTGCTAACCTCCTGATGGGCAAATATTCCTGCTGCATGGCTACTTTTGAATGCTGGAGCCTCAGAGGCCTATTCAGTCAGTGGTGCTGTTATTGCTATGGAAGAAAGGGATCTTACATTTTGATAAAGCCAAATCTTCCCCTCTCAGCCCTACCCTGGCAGCCACAGCTCTACTGAATCACTTGTGAAGAATTACTGGTGGAGAAGCTCCTGATTCAAAGCTTCTCAGGAAAATGCTTGCAGAGATGCTTTTGCACCCTGCAAAGTAGATTCTGAAGTACCAGGCAACCAGCACAGGGCAGGGTTCTCTTTATTCTGCTCATGACCTGATAGGAGGTGTGGTCAGAAGGAAAATTCAGAATGTGCTGGTAGCTGACTTCATTCATGAAGCAAAATGTTAGAAGTGTCAGGGATCCAACATGCCTGCGCTTGCCTCACAAAAGGAAAGGAGCCTGTAAGCTTGAAGTGTTTTACAGCACAGCCTTGAGATAAGACTAAGCTAGGAACAGAATTTAAACTGCTGATAGAGGAGAGCTGTTTGCAGAGGCAACTGCACCCATTTTTATTTGTAGATTTATCACCTTTAGTGTTCTGCCAGTCCCTCCACTGAGCTTCTGCAGGTGATACTTTTGTCTAAAAACCAAACCAAACAAACAGAACAAAACCAGGTTATAACAACAACAGCAGCAAAGTCCCAAACAAACCAAAAATGCCATGGAGGGTTATTTGGGCATTCTGCATCAAGTGAAGTAAGCCACTTCCCCCACATTGTTCTGGTTCAAAGAATGTGATAGAAAATGTACATCCTACAGGATATAGAGGCTGAGAGAGTTGAGACTCTACAGCCTGCAGAAGAGAGGCTGCCAGGAGACCTTGGAGTGGCCTTGCAAGATCTGAAAGGGGCTACAAGAGGGCTGAGGAGGGACTATTGACAAGGGCTGGTAATGACAGAATGAGGAGGAATGGGTTTGAAGTGTCAGAGGGGAGATTGAATCTGGATGTTAGGAGGAAGTTGTTTGCAGTGAGGGTGGTGAGACACTGGCACAGGTTGCCCAGGGAGGTTGTGGCTGCTGCCTTCCTGGAGGTGTTCAAGGCCAGGTTGGATGAAGCCTTGAGTGACCTGTTCTAGTGGGAGGTGTCCCTGTCTGTGGCACAGGGGGTTTGGAACTGGATGAACTTTGAGGTCTTTTCCCACCTAAACGATTCTGTGATTCTATTCTGTGATCCTAACTGCAGCTTCTGGAGGATATCTCCAGCATATGGAGCTGGACATCAGCACAGGGAACCAGAAGGAGCAGCAATGTGCCCAGCAGTGGCCTTAACCAGTGAAGATACTGATGGACTGTTCTCTCAGATTTTCTTACCAGATTTGCAGAGCTGTCATTTACAGTGTGAGATGCAGCTCCCAGGAAACAGCAGGAGGAAATTCCTTTCTCTTCTTTTCCTGTGTGCTGGTATATAAATCTACAATGGCAGAAACCAGCACTGATTCTTCAGTCTCTGTGCTGAAGCAGATTTCGTTGGCCCTTTGGTGGGAATTCTTACATGCTTAGGGGTGTAGATTAGCAGGAAAGGTGTGTCTAGAGAAAACAAAGCATTATTTAAGAGCTGAGTTTCCTACAGGTACTTGGAATGGTATTTATTTCACTTAGAAAAACAAAAACCCCTGCTCTGTTCTGGCAGTGCTGCCCATCAGATGCATCCATGGGAGTGAGCTGCTTGAATGCTGCTCACACCTTCAGTCCTGCCTGCATTGTCCTGAGTCCCTGGAGCCATATTTCTGTGTCTCTGTCACCAGAATTGCCCCAGACATGAGGTCAGGGGTGTCAAGCCTATGGTGCTATTGGTTAAAGAACAAAACAACTCAGCAACCACCCCAGAGATGATGGAAGTTACTGAGAAGAAAATTGCAACTTGGCGAGGGTTTTGGGGTTTTTTTTCTTTTATTCTTTTACAGCCACTTCACAGAATCACAAAATTAACCAAGTTGGAAAATATCTCTAGGATCATTGAGTCCAACTTATCTCCTAACACTTTCTAATTAACTAACCCATGGCACTAAGTGCCTCATCCAACCTCCTTTTTAAACACCTCCAGGGATGGGGACTCCACCACCTCCTCGGGCAGCCCATTCCAATGCCAATCACTCTTGCCATGAAGAACTTCTTCCTCCTAACATCCAGCCTGAACCTGGCCTGGCACAGCTTGAGGATGAGTCCTCTTGTTCTGTCCCTGGTTGCCTGGCAGCAGAGCCCAACCCCAGCTGGCTACAAACTCCCTGCAAGTAGCTGCAGAGAGCAATGAGCTCTGCCCTGAGCCTCCTCTTCTGCAGGCTGCACACCCCCAGCTCCCTCAGCCTCTCCTCTTGGGGCTGTGCTCCAGGCCCCTCCCCAGCCTTGCTGCCCTTCTCTCAACACCTTCCAACACCTCAACATCTCTCTTGAACTGAAGGGCCCAGAACTGGACACAGCACTCAAGGTGTGTGCTGAGCAGTGCTGAGCACAGGGGCAGAAGAACCTCCCTGCTCCTGCTGCCCACACTGCTCCTGCTCCAGCCCAGGATGCCATTGGCTCTGCTGCCCACCTGGGCACACTGCTGGCTCCTGTTCATCTCCTGTCTCCCAGCACCCCCAGGTCCCTCTCTGCCTGGCTGCTCTCAGCCACTCTGTTCCCAGCCTGTGGCACTGCCTGGGATTGTTGTGGCCAAAGTGCAGAACCTGGCACTTGGACTTCTTCAAACTCCTGTGCCCATCTGTGCACCCTGTCCAGGTCCCTCTGCAGAGCCTCCTGCCCTCTAACAAATGCACACTTTCTCCCAACTTGGTGTCATCTGCAAACTCACTGATGGAGGACTCAATAGCCTCATCCAGAGCATCAAAGAAGATACTGAACAGGAGTGTGCCCAGCACTGATCCTTAGGGCACAGCTGCCAGCTGGATGTGGCACCATTCACCAACACTCCCTGGGCCCAGCCCTCCAGCCAGTTCTTAACCCATCACAGAGTGTCCCTGTCCCAGCCATGGGCTGCAGCTTGGCTGGGAGTTTGCTATGGCAGACAGTGATAAAGGCCTTGCTGCAGACCAGGTAGACTACAACCACATCCTGCCCTATGTCCACCAGGCAGTCCCCTGGGCATAAAAAGAGATGAGGTCGGTCAAGCAGGACCTGTCCCCCCAAAATCCATGCTATCTGGGTCTGATCCCCTGCACATCCTGTAGGTGCCCTGTGAGTACACGCAGGATGAGATGTTCCATGATCTTGCCTGGCACTGAGGTCAAGCTGACAGGTCTGGAATTTCCTGGGTCCTCCTTCTGAGCCTTGTTGTGGATGGGCACCACATTGGCAGCTTCCAGTCTTCAGGGACCTCTCCTGTGAGCCAGGACTGCTGATAAATGATGGAAAGCAGTTTGGTGAGCTCTTCTGCAGCTCTCTTAGCATCCTGGGATGGATCCCATCTGGTCCCATAGACTTGTGAAGATCCAAGAGGCTCAACAGGTCCCTAACTGCTTCCTCCTGAATTACAGGGGGGCTCTTCTCCTCCCTGTCCCCACCTACCAGCTGAGGAGGCAGCTGTCCTGAGGTCAACCTGCCTTACTACTGAAAATTGAGGCAAAGAGGGTGTTAAGATCCTCTGCCTTTTCCTCATCTCTAGTCACTACATTCCCTTTCTTGTCCAATAAAGAGTGGAGGTTCTCCCTGCCCCTCTTTTTGTCATTAATGTATTTATAAAAACACCTCTTGCTATCATTCCCAGCAGTGGCAGTGTTAAGCTCTAACTGGGTTTTGGCCTCTCTGATTTTCTTCCTACATGACCTGGCAACATCCTTATTTTTCTCCTGAGTTACCTCCCCCTCTTTCCAAAAGTAATCTGCTTTCTTTTTTTCCCGTTAATCCCTTCACAATCCCTCACCCATCCAGGCTGGTTGCCCTGCCTTGTGGCTCTGATTTTGGCACAGGGGCACAGCCTGTTCCTGTGCCTTCAGGATTTCTCTCTTGCCATAGGTCTAACCTGCCTGTACCCTTTTGTTTCTGAGGGCTTTTCCCCAAGGTATCCTTTGAGTTAGTTCTTTGAATAAACTGAAGTCTGCCCACTGGCAGTCCAGTGTGGGTGTTCTGTTGATGCCTCTCCCAGCTTCACTGCATAGTGAAAACTTTATCATTTCATGATCACTGCACCCCAGACAGCCTCTGACCACCACACCTCCCACCAGCCTTTCTCTATTTATGAACAGCAGGGCAAGCAGAGCCTCACCCTGTGTCAGGAAGCTATCCTCTGTACTCTCTACAAACCTTCTGGACTGCCACCTCTCTGCTGTGTTGAGTTCCCAGCAGATGTCACCTCCAAGAACAAGGGCTGGCAGTCTTGAAACATCCTGCAGTTGTCTATAGAATAACACATCCACCTCCTCTACCTGGCTGCATGGCCTGTGTGCTGGTTTGAGGCTAATTGGAATATTTTAATGAGAGAAATTAAACGACTGTGAAAAGCAAACACTGCTGATGTCTGCTGCACTCAGAGGTTTGCTGAGGTGTATAGAAGCAAGGACACAAACATAGATAGGACAGTCTGGGGCTGTCTGTCAGTCTGTGGGTGTCTCTGTCTCTCCCTGGCTTCTGGCTGCATCTGTGTAACCCAGCTAATCATTTTGCTTCTAACCCCCTTGCCCATCCTTCCAACTCACCTCGCATGTAAGGCAGACTCTGGGAAAAGGTTGGGAGGTGGAAAGAAGGTGGAAGGGTGGTTGGGAGCCCCTCTTGGGGACTCTGATTTCTGGGAGGGGCATTGTTTTGCTGTAGTATTTTTTAACTTTTCTATTTCTGTATCTAGCTGTAAATATTCATAATCTATTGTAAATATGTGCTTGTAAATTGTGCTAAGCTGTGAATATAAAGCTTCATTCCTTAACTTCCAGCTGGCTGAGTCTAGTCTGGGTGAATTCACTGTGCATGTGGGGGAGGTGGGGAACTCCCAAATCAGTACATCGACAGACACCAACCAGTATGTCAATCTTATTGGTCTGCCTTCTGATTTTTACCCATAGGCATTCAACCCACTTATCATTAGTCACAAGCTCCATGGCATCAGCAGCTTCCCTAACATAGAGGGCCACCTCTCCACCCTTCCTCCCTCTCCTGTCTGTCCTTCAAAGCCTGTATCCCTTCATTGTCTTGTCTGAGTGTAGCTTCACTTTCTTGGTTTAAAGGATGTTTGTCCTCCAGAATCTGGTGCTTTTATCGTGTAGGGAGAGTAGAAAAACAGATTTTATAAAGCTTGACAATTTGAACAAAGATAGAATCAACTCCAAAAAAGTGACCTTAAAGAGATGGGAATGTGTCGTCCTGTGCTTCGCAATGATGCTGGGCTGATAGTTGTGGTTGTTTATCACTCTTTAACATGATCAATACGCAGCTCTCTCTTTCAATGGCATTGATTGCAGCAGCTCTGCCTGACAGTCGCTCCCTGTATGTTACAGCTGGAGCAACATATTAACATGACTTCTGAATGGCTGAGGAGATTTAGACTCAAAGGATGCTATTCACCACTGACTTACAGCCCCTGCAGTATTCCTGAAGCTGTGTGGAATGTAAATCAATGGAGGAGCTGGCCCAGGTGGTGAGCTATTCCATCACAGGGGGACATTGCCATTTTGGTGTATGTGCAGTAGGATGCACTTAGCTCCCCTGCTTATACCTCTGAAGTGAAGTAGGGGTGCAAAATTGAGATAAAAAAAATTTAAAACTCGATATTTATTCTTTGAGCACTTCCACTTACAGTTATTACTTCCCATTTTCTTAGTGACTGAGTCAGCACAAGTACACACACAGTGAAAAAGCAGTCCTGGCAAGCTCCCTTTGATCTGACACCAGTTCAGTGCATGTATCTTGTATGCTCATGTGGTTTGCTTACTCATACTTGGAGGATTATTTACATAGGAGAGCTGTGAAAAGTCATGTCGAGATGGCTGTCCTTCAGCAGGAAGATCCTGAGACAGAACAACAGCCAGTGAATTTTCCTTTGAGCCATTTCAGTCTGCAGTTGGACAGAGCGCTGCACAGATCTGGCTAGTTCAGGGCTCTGTAAATAGCTGAGTTTGACACTGCTCAGCCTGTGATACAGGTACCAGAGTTTGATGGTTGTACCTGGCTGAAGTCACTGCTGTTCTAATCTGGGAGCAGATTCAATTGTTACTTCCCCCAGGATCACAGAGCAGAGTTAGGTTTTTGCAGCTCAGAAGTTTGTACTTTTTTTTTTTTTTTGATGGTATGTGTAAGTAGTGATAGATCATTCTATAGCAAGGTGATTGTTCTACAGCAAGATGAAGCCACAAAGGTGCTGGAGCATCTCTCCTGTGAGGACTGGCTACAAGAGTTGGGGCTGTGCAGCCTGGAGAAGAGAAGGCTTCCAGGAGACCTTGGGGTGGCCTTCCAGTATTTGAAAGAGGCTACAGGAGGGCTGGGGAGGGACTATTCACAAGGTCTTGTAATGAGAGGATGAGGAGGAATGGGTTTGAACTGGCAGAAGGGAGAAAATTGGATGTTAGGAGGAAGTTGTTTGCAGTGAGGGTGGTGAGACATTGTACAGGTTGCCCAGGGAGGTTGTGGAGCACAGAATGTGATTGAAGATCACATTCTGTGCTTCTGTGCTCCACAACCTCCCTGAAGGTGTTCAAGGCCATGCTGGGTGACACCCTGAGGAATGTGTGCTGGTGTGAGGTGTCCCTGCCCATGGCTGACAGGGCTGGAACTAGATGATATTTGAGGTCACTTCCAACCTAAGCCATTCTATGATTCTATGAAGATGAAGCAAATGCTACACTTTCTTAGCCCTGCCCATTAAGCAGAATGAATTAATGAGTGGTAATGCCTCAGTAACTTAGGTTTCTCCTCAGCCTATGCATGATACTTGTCAGGATTAGTGGGGGAGGGAGTCTACTAAATAATCTAACAACAGACTGTTGAAAGACCACCTTGAAACACTTAAATTGTTTGTCAGAGTCAGTCTAGAAAACACTGAGTGTCAGAGTTTAGAGAAGCGTGCAGCTGGATCCAGAACCAGTGAGAGTAATGCCATGCCACTGGGTGACAGGCAGCTTAGGAAGCAGGTTTGTGGATGCATGGCACTGCCAGGGCCTTGCTTTGAACAGCCTAAATACCCTGCCCAGAGGTATGATGCCAGTCTTCCCCATCTGCCAATATAGTTTTCAGATGTCTGCAGGTTTGTCAGTGCCAGATGTTGCAGTATATCCTGGTCCTCAGTGCTGGGGGATGCAGGTCTTGCACCACACCCAGCTGTTAAAGCCCTAGTTGGAGGAGAAAGGGCTTAGATTGTGTTTGTGCTGTTGCCACCAGTCTTGACTGATAATAGAGCACATAATGATGAGTAGATTTGTCTGCATTCTGGGTGTCAGCACAATTATGAGTTCTTTTTACTGTGTGCCTTTTCTGAGCTGGTCTGTGTCAAAGTTAGAGGCATGGTACTGAGTGGCCCAGAGCATGGGAGAGCAACTAGCCTACATAAAATAAGGTTTGTCCCTCTTTTTCTTTCCTTTGTTCTTCCTACCTCCTCAAATTGCTAACCACAAAGTTTGAGACAAGATCTGCCCTTGGCCATATCTGCAGACTCCCACTGACTTGTAGTGAGGTATTCCATGGTGGGACCTGAAGCTGGATGTTTTGCCTCTGGTTTAGTTTTCATTTTACAAAAAAACAAAGCAGGAGAGTAGCTGCAGCTCAGAATGGGAAAGCAACGACCCAAATAAATTATTTCTGTGCACCTACAGCTTTCGTTTTCTTACTTCTTTGTGTTGCTGTCTCACATGTGATTGCCTTATTAACAAGCTGGCAGGGCCGAATGGCTGAGCAAATGAGGATAGTGCTGCGTGCGTTACTTGACGGGCACGCTTCAGCCGGGACTGGCTTTGTACATGGGTGAAAACACAGTGAAACTGCTTTATACAAACTGCTCGTGATGGTGTTCCTGACCTTTTGTGCTTCCTGTCCCTTCTGGGATAAGGCACCTGCAGTTTGCACTGCCTCACCATGCGTGGAAATGGCTTTGAGTGGCGAAATGGCTTTCTCTGGCTTTGACACCAAGCACTAAGCAGGGCGCTTTTGTTCCGCGCACTGCCGCTGGGGAGTTGCTGCACACTGAGAGCTCTTGTGCCAGGCTGTCAAAGCACGAGGAGCCTCACACTGGGCGTCCATCCTCAATAACTTAAAGATGCTGCCTGGAACTTTTATATCAATTATAAATGTTTTAAAATAGATCAGAAAAAATACTTTAATAGCAGAGCCTCCTACTGTGGAGTCTCATAGAATCAGCCAGGTTGGAAGACACCTCCAAGCTCATCCAGTCCAACCCAGCCTTATCCAATCAAGTAGACCATGGCACTAAGTTCCCCATGCTACATAAACTTCCGATTGTGGCCATTTATCCCTTCCCCCACCAATGACAGCCTGTTCACGGGATCTACTTCTACCTATTTATTTAACTCAGACCAAAGAATTTTTTTACATATTTGATCTTGGAGTATTCATTTTCATTTTGTAGGTTCAGTGGGAAACACTCACAAAGGCGATTTCAGCTGCACTCCCCCAGTTAGGGGTTATTTGTGAAACTTGGCATAAAGACTATCATAAAATAAAACCACTGCAGTTTCAGGCAGGAAAAGAGAGTTTTCCCTCAGTTTGGTCTTGTTCAGTTTTGCTGGGAGCTGTGGTATTCAGAACCACACAAACAACAGGAGTGCAGCCCTGCAGCAGACCTAGAAGGTGGTGTTCTGCAGGGGGTGGGCAGTGCCCACCGACACAGAAATGTAGTAAGTGCTGCATCTGCTGAAGGTTCCCTTGTGCCTTAGTAAGCTGTAGGAACAACATGCCCCATAAGCTGAACCCCTGGAACTGCCTATGGTCTTTGTGGGGAGCACAAGGTAACACAGCTTCCACAAGCTGCCTCCCTAAGGTTTAAGGGGAGCAGCGTTAGCTAGCAGTTGCTGCAGGCAAAGTGCTAACTAATGCACCTGGATGGTGAGTACACCTCTGACAGCCTGGTGTAACTTGTAAAGCTGCAGTAACTTCATCGTAAGTCTTAGTGTGCAAGCTACTGGTGCTCCTCAACTACAAAAGCAACGTCCCAGGGTCGTGGAGTGTTTCCTGTTCCACTTTTACGTGGGGAGACTTGCTTGTTATCCTTCTGGTGGTAAGGATTGTTTCAGAACTGTCTGTGATAATTCCTAGGATTAGAGAGGCTGGAAGCCTTCTCACTCCAGGCAAAGGTGATGAGCAAGCACTTCACAACGCAGCTCTGCATGAGGATGAGGGCAAGCAGCATTGCTTCTCACCTCCCCGCAGGCACTGGGGAGGGCTTCATAGGAGAGTATCTGTGTGAAGCTGCTGCCCTGGAGTGAACATTTGTGTTGGCACTTTGTTGACAAAATGCACTTGGTGTACTTGTAGGTGATATAAAACAGGCTCTGCTGTTAAGGGTAGCACAAGGATGATGCTGTCCTGTGAGAGAAGCTACATGGGTCCAGTATTCAGTGCTCTATCTCCTGAGCAGAACTGAAGTATTCCCAAGAGAGCAGAAGTTCCTTGCCTTTTTATCATAATTATTTTACTTAGGCAATCGTTCTTCCTTTACTTTTCTGCTTTCATTATTAACATTGACTTCAGGAAGGTACTGTACCAGAAAGCTGAGGAGGGACTGTTTACAGACACATGTAGCACAGGAACAAGGGACAATGGTTTTAAACTAGAGAGGGGCAGGCTTAGGTTGGACTTCAGGAAGACGTTCTTTACTATGAGGGTGGTGGAACACTGGAACAGGTTTGCCCAGGGAGGTGGTGGAGGCCCCATCTCTTGACACATTTAAGGCCAGGCTTGATGGACTCAGGGCAACCTGATTCAGCTGGTTATGTCCCTGCTTACTGCAGGGTGGTTGGGCCAGATGACCTCTAGAAATCCCTTCCAATTCAATGAATTCCATAATTCTCTGATTGTACAGTAATCCCCTGGTACCCCTTCTAATGAGTGTACAGTCTTGCACACAAAAGTCACCTCATATGCTAGGGTTGGGTATATGCAGTCCACTGCAGGTAGTAATGGCGCCTCAACAAGGAAGGAGATTACTTTGATCCATCACTTGTGGTGTGGTCCAGAGCCTTCAAGTGGAATTCAGCTGGTAGTGAAGCCACGTAAGCTCAGTAGTGCTGAGTGTGGTGTTCTTGGTGGCCTTGTGAATTAGACAGCAAAGGAGACTTTATGGGGCTGGGTGTTTGATTCCAAATAAGGGGGTTCCTAAATTAGGTGTTGTGCTGTGCATAACTGTTGTGACCAACAGCTGTGCGTGGGTTTGCCATACACTGCAGATCATGTAAGACTTTTGATGGCCTTGAAACTGCTGCCTGGGGTGAGATAATATTTGCAAATGATGCATTGTAAATGTTGACATGGGAAAGCTGCTTCACAATCTAGGAGAGCAAAGATTTTTTTTTTATTTTTTAAAAAAAGCAATGGCAGAAATTGCAAATGTAACAATTCCGAGAATATTATTTCTCTTTGCCTTCTTATTTATTCATACATTTGTAAATGCCAAAATGTCTTTTATCTGCCCTTTCTCAAGGGCAGTTCCCTAGTGTCGTGGTAATTGAAAATTAAGAATTTACAGTATAGTAATTAAATTCTACCCTTTGAACTCTTGTAGACTGTAGCCGCATATTAACAGCATCCCACTCAGATCATGAGTGGCAAGAAGTATTTTGAACACCAACTGCTGCAAGATAACATAACAAGCTCTGACAGCTCTCTAATTACCAGACTACCCACTACTTAAAAACTCTTTAATACTGTAGCAGTTCTCTTCTTTGCACATAAATCAGAAGGTATAACTAATTTGTCCTTTAATTGATATCTATATTGCTGTTTAAATAAAGGGCACATATTCCCCCCAATATGCTTAAGTATTAATTTGCCACCTGTGAACTGAATTGGGAAGTAATTGGAATGACTGTAAAGTCATGCCAATCCCAGAGAAGGGCCCCGAGGATGCTGAGAGGGCTGCAGCACCTCTGCTGTGAGCACAGCCTGAAAGAGTTGGGGCTGTGCAGGCTGCAGAAGAGGAGGCTCCCAGGGGACCTTCTGGTGGCCTTACAGGAAGGGGGCTATAAAAAAAGCTGGGGAGGGACTTTTTAGGATATCAGGGAGTGACAGGACTGGGGGGAATGGAGCAGAGCTGGAGGTGAGGAGATTCAGATTGGATGTGAGGAAGAAGTTGTTGAGCATGAGAGTGGTGAGAGGCTGGAATGGGTTGCCCCTGCAGGGAGGTGTTTGGGGCCAGATCCCTGGAGGTGTTTTTGTCCAGGCTGGCAGAGGCTGTGGGCAGCCTGATCTAGGGTAGGGTGTCCCTGGGCATGGCAGGGGGGTTGGGACTGGCTGATCCCCTCCAACCCTGACTGATTTTATGATTCTAAAGGATTCTTGCATTGATTTTTTTTTTTTATTGCTTTCACGAGGAAACTTATACCTCTGATTTTGTCATTAGTCATATCAAGCATGACTGACAAACCATGTAAAGTGATCCTGAGCAAAGCTGAGGTTCAAGTGCTTCTGTAAACGTAAAGGATTCTCACTCTGCCATGTCCCAGTACATGTGGCTGGGCCAGAATATAAATAATTCATCCTGAACTAAAAGTTACAGAGCAGGCCTATGACCTGAGCAGCAGCAGGGCAAACAAAGTCCTGCCTGCAGCATGGTTCCCATTTCTAGTCCAGCAAGGTTGTACTGTTGGCTCCTTAGCAGCTTGCTTCCCACACCAAGGTGAGTAATGGCTCTGCTGAGCTCAGCTACCACAAACCCCACCAAAACTGGCCCTCTGCCCAATGCTCACTGCTGTCTCTCTGCTGTTCTTGTTGGTGGCTATAACTGAGGGGAAAAAATGAAGTTCTGGTAGCTTGCCAGTTTGGAGGGAAGAGTGGGAAGGTGATAAGGAAACTGCTGAAACTCCATTTTCAGCATAGACACAAAAAGTGAATTCTGGAGGGGTCTGAAGGGAGAAGAGAGTAAAAGTGGCATGTCCTGCTCTAGGTGTGTAGATATTTCCAGAAGAGATGAGGACATCTGGAAGGTGAGAGCGGAACTGCTGTGCAGCCTCTCTGAAGGAAGCAGCTTGCAGAGATCAATATACAGGCCTGCCTGAAAAGCTGCTGGAGGAATGCACATCTCTCCTAGGGCTATTAATGAATATGCTGTGGGCTTCTGAACAACTTCTGGCTTTGTGTTCTTTGGCACTTTGTAATCGTGTCATGATTGAAGTCTTTCCTTAAACTGCAGCCAGAGGAGGTGGGAGACTGCTAATGAGGCTGCTCTTTGGGATGTTCCTCATGCTGTGTAAATGCCCCTCAGAGAACGTACTGTAGGCAAAGGTAGTAAATGCTGGTTTTGGTTCTGCTTTTCCCTTTTGTTCAATACCAAGCAGGAATTTAATAGAAATGTTGCCTTCAGTGCATGTAAATCCAATGTGATGTTTTGATAATGATGACAGCTGAGAGTATCCACACAATTTAGGGAGCAAGTGCTTCCAAGATTAGCACTCTGTGCCTCACTCCCATCAAGGCTGCACCCAAAGCAGAGGTTCAAATGAACTCACATGTCCTAGGCATACATTCGGTTGCTTCTGACTTGAAAAACTGCTCATCTTTCCCCTCTGCCTTTCATGAAACAGCAATCAGACTCAACTGTTTATGTGAACCCTCTCCTCCAGCAATACCACATCCCTTGCATGCATGGTTTTTAACTTTCCACCGCAGAATTCAAACTGCTTGCCGTGAATGGCACAACTGATCTGTGCTCTTACAGTACACAGAGAGTTTGGAGTTCTCTGAAGCACAAAGGAAGGGCTCAAAATGTTTTTCAGACTCCTTTTTCATGCTTCGGTTTCTCAAAATGGCAGGGCAGAATATTATTGATCTAGCTAAGAACAGGCTCCCTGTACCAGAAAATAACAGGCTACCCAGAACAAGAGTATGGTGAGCTGCATGTGAGCTACTCAGCAGAGTCATTAGGAAAAACTTTTTTTTTTTTTTTAGAGGAATTTATTTGTCATGCTTTTAATTCTGGGCAAAGCAGGGCCTGAAATGACCACAACTCGATGCTGTAGCAGTGAGAAAAATTGTCACTAATAAAAAGAGTGACTAATGACACAACAGAAATGAGTAGTGTTGTGGCTGCTGCGTGTAGCATCTGTCATTGAAATTTGTAACAAGCTGCATTGCTAGTGAGGAATGCCCTTGTGTGCTTGCTTTTCCACTGCAAAGAGACAGAAAGTATCAGCACAGTGCAGCAAAGAGCTGGCAGTGTCTGAGGGTCTGGTAAACACTCCTTGTGCTGAACAGCAAAAAGTAATCCAAATTAGTCCTGCTGTAGATGACCCTGCAGAGAGGAAGAGTGGATGATCAGTCAAGTAACAGACTCACATGCACACTGTGGCACTGAGTATGGATACAGCCATTGTGTACTGCACACTGTATGGGATGTGTGTGCAGAGCCAGTCCAGATGTTAATGGGATGTTCTCCCATTAACAACATCTCCACATCTGCTGGAAAAAGGTCCAGCAGAGGGCTACGAGGATACCGAAGGGACTGGAGCACTGCCTGATGAGGAGAGGCTGAGGGACTTGAGGCTGCTTAGTCTGCAGAAGAGAAGAATGAGAAGGGATTGAATCAATGTTTAGAAATATCTGAGGGCTGGGGGTGAGGAGATGTGGGACAGGCTCTGCTCACTGCTCCCTGGGATAGGCCAAGGAGCAATGGATGGAAGCTGCAGCACAGGAGGTTGCACCTCAACACAAGAGGCAACTTCTTGACTGGAAGGGTCCCAGAGCACTGGCCCAGGTTGCCTAGAGAGGTTGTGGAGTCTCCTTCTCTGGAGCCTTTCCAGGCCCATCTGGATGTGTTCTTGTGCGACCTGAGCTGGATTGTCTGGTCCTACTGTGGCAGAGGGGTTGGACTTGATGATCTCTTTGTGTTCCTTCCAACCCCTAACATCCTGTGAGACTGTGATCCTAATAGAAGGAATGTTTTCATCTGCTCTGGCAGAAAGCTTATATTCATGTGGTTTTCCCACTACTACTGCTTTTGCTTTGAACCCTTCCAAATTCCCTTTCCTTCTATATGCTACTGTGAGTCAAACTCCTTACATAAAAGATGTATTGTCTTAATACTGTTGTGGGCCTACAAGTTAGTCATGTCCCATCAAAAGAGCTCTCATCAGAGTAAAGCAAGTAGAATCAGATGGAGGGAAAAAAGCAAGGAGATTTCAGTGGTTTAACTTAAACCCCACTTCTCTTTGCTTTGCTGGATGCAACACTCTTGACTGTATCGACTGCTGAAATGTGCTGCAATCATGTAAAAGGGACCTCTGGACAGAAATCTATTTGTTGTTCCTCTTGGCCTTTGTATTAAGTGAGCTCTTTTGTAATGCTGCTTTTTCTACCCTATAATCATGGGGATTATGTTTTGTGGAATCTTTCACAGTAGTCCAACATTTGGTAACATTTATTTCACTGTGCTTGACTTGAAATCATCCCTGCTATCAGATGCTAATATGGTTATGTTATTGAGAGATCTAAGGACAAGATCAGTATTTGTTACCTTTGGCAAATTACATCGGGTTATTATGAGTAGCTGAGATCAGAAGATGGGTATGAAGCAAACCATGAAAAATACATGAGCTACAGATCTGCTTAAGCATCCACACAAAGTACAGTGGTGGGGATTGCTCATGCATTGGTCAGCATCCAGCACTCAACAGGGCTTGCTTTCAGAGTTGTGCTCATTGCAATGATTATTTTGTGTTGAAGATCCCCTCGTGTGCTTTTTCAGCACAATGCACATGTGTCCAAGGCTAAGTCAACCAGATAAATTCTTCCAAATGATAGTATTAGTGTAGTCTTGACAGCTTATTTCTATAAATGCTGGACTCTACAAAATCACAGTAATATCATCTCAATATAAGGAGGTGTTTGAAAGGAAAGAAGCTTTGTAGCTCTTTAAAGAATTAATACTGGAGTTTCTGTAACATAACCTGGGAAAGGGAAATGCATATCCATTTCTCTCCCTGTCATCTGCTCACTTGCTCTCTCACTGAAGGACTCAAAAGGAGAGTTGGCAGGAGGGCCCAGGAAATTCCAGACCTGTCAGCCTGACCTCAGTGCCAGGCAAGATCATGGAACAGCTCATCCTGCGTGTACTCACAGGGCACCTACAGGATGTGCAGGGGATCAGACCCAGATAGCATGGATTTTGGGGGGACAGGTCCTGCTTGACCGACCTCATCTCTTTTTATGCCCAGGGAACTGCCTGGTGGACGTGGGACAGGCTGTGGATTTAGTCTACCTGGACTGCAGCAAGGCCTTTGTCACTGTCTGCCATAGCAAACTCCCAGCCAAGCTGCAGCCCATGGCTGGGACAGGGACACTCTGTGATGGGTTAAGAACTGGCTGGAGGGCTGGGCCCAGGGAGTGTTGGTGAATGGTGCCACATCCAGCTGGCAGCTGGCACCAGTGGTTTTACACAGCAAGACTGGCATTGAAATGGGCTTCCCAGGGAGGTGGTAGAATCCCCATCCCTGTAGGTGTTTAAGAGGATGCTGGGTGAGGCACTTAGTGCCATAGGTTAGTTAATTAGAAGGTGTTAGGTGATAGCTTGGACTTGATGATCTCAAAGGTCTTTTCCAACCTGGGTAATTCTGTGAATCTGTGACTGGGATTGCTCTGTGTGCCGTAGACCATCACCATTATGAGTAAAATCATGTCCATTAGGATGTATCCTGTAACAAATGTGCTTTTACAGAGTTGTGAGATTGTTCAGATTGTTAGATGTTTGAGCTGGTTGCTCAGAAGCCTCAGCTTCTGGACTGTCAATGAGAGAGTCATGATCCACCCCAGATCATGACTGCTACTCACAGCTCAGTAAGTGGTGGCATGGATCTTAATGAAAACATGTTCATGTCAAGCTGGAATAAGACAGATCAAATGGCTGATGCTTAACTAAACTCATTGCTGCTGCTTCTTTTTCTCTTGTCCAACCTGTTCTCAGGTGCTCATCAGTTAGGAAGTGTAGCCATTAGTCTCTGCCCTGAGGCAAATCCTGTGATATACCCTGTGCACTTAGCAGAGAAAAATTGCTTCAGCAAGAGAGCAAAGGGAGAGATAATCCTTCCGCCTTAAATGGCACAACAATGGTTCACAACAGCATCATTTTGTGGTAGAGAACTGAAAGCCCTTTGAAGTTACCTATATGTGTTTCCATGTGAACCCGAGAAGTCTGTGGTGCAGTTAGGAGGGCAGCTCCTCTTCACCTTGCAGAGCAGGGCTGACTTCAACTCACTGTAGCACAAAAACTCAGAGAGAGCTGAGCTGGCATCTTGTGTAATTATGAATTGCTTTTAAAATCTGTTCAGGCAGATGGGTTTCAACAGACAGGTTGCCATGGGTGTCATACACCTTGTCATGAGCAGTATAGAGTCAGAACTGAAGAGGAGGAGTGTCTCATCACCTTTTGCAGCTCTTCCAGGCATCGATTGGCATCCCTTCACCAAGAGGCTGTTCGTTTTCCAAGTGTTGTTTGAACTTGTCATCCTTTCCATCTAGAGGAGCTGCCGCTTCTCCCTGTAGGTTTTTTGTTTCAGCTCAGTGAAGAAAAGGCAAGCAATCTTCATGTTCCCTGAAGCTACCGTGGGGAGCACGGGGATGTGTGACATGCCAACAGCAAGATGATCTTTACAGCAGAGCTCTAAGGAAACACAGCAGAGTGAGCCCTGAGGTTCAGTGCAACCATGGTAGATGACTTTTGTAAGGACAGTGTTCAGATGAGGTTGGTGGCTGCGGCTTTCAAGAAGAGCCTGTCAGTGCCCTGGGAAATACAGCATTCTTTCCCCTGGAAGAGCAGGTTTGGAATGAAACCTCCCAGTGCTCTGCTCACCAGCAGAGTTCCCAGACCTCCAAATGTTCAAGAAGAACAGTGATATGTGCAGCATCTGATTGCAGAGCTTTCTGCTGCAACAAACTTGTAATATAAGAAAAGTCGCTATTGATTTGTAGTTCTATTAGAGTTTCTTTGCCCTCCCACCACTCTGCTTCGGTGATTCTGACAAGCAATTGGCTCTTGGATCCTGGAGAAAAAATGAGAAAGACAAATTCAATACAGGATTTGAGCATCACTGTAAGGCTTGAGTAAAATTCAGGTTCCTGTGTAAAAACTGTAGCTCTGAAGGCTCATCCAGCTACCGGCGTCTGGGGATACCTAAATGCTTCGTTTTAAGAGGGTGCCTCAAGTGACAGGATAAAATGTACCAGTACTTCTGGAAACAGGTCCAGGATCCAGGGCTTCTGTCTTTCCAGAGGTAGTTATCAGCTGTTTTGCTATCTCCACTAGCTAGCAGCATGAGATTACTCTACCTATCATTTAATGACGAGGGTACTCAGCAGGGATGGGTGTTGAGGGCCTCTGTGCCTCTGCTTTCCTGGCTGAATACTTTAGCTACAAAATTTCTTTGTTAAAAAAAAAAAAAAAAAGGGAAAGCTCCAGCACCATCAAATACATTTTAAATCTGAAAAGTTATTCAGAGCCCATGTTTTAAAGAAAGGCTGTGGATACCTGTGATTAGAGAGGGTTCTGGATTACTACAGAAATGATCTGGGAGTAGAGCATTTGGTGATCAAGGTGTAAGTCATGCATCTGCCCCACATCTAGCTGGACAGGAATGCTGGCTCCAGATGCTCTGTGCTCCAAGCATAGCAAGTCCTGTATTCATTTGGAAACACTGTGCAGGAGTTGTAGGGCCAAAGTCCTTTACTAAATCTGCTCAGGAAATTAAAATATTCTTCTTACATTTTAGCTGTCCAGAAATTCTTCCTTATTTCATGCTTCTAACTGTGCTTTTTAAAAGAATACCTGAAAAATATTAACTACCAATGTGGCAATGAAGGACAAATGCAAGTTGTAACATCAGCCATAATTATTTCCTTGAAATGCCATTTTTAGCCAGTTTTGCACATTTTACAAATGCTTCCCATGCCAAATCATCCATGGAATGTACAAATCATCTCAATTGTTAAAGTCATTAACCTAACAAACTGTGGACTAAAAGCCACATTTAAAGCATGCTTCCTAAATAGTATTCTCATTATGTGGAATCAGATTAGTCCCTAATCAAATTTGACTTGGAGGTGGGAGCAAAAGGTAATGGAGTATGACCCCTGATGTAAAGCAAGGACAGGTGAAGTAAGTATCTAGCACCATGATACCTCCATTTTGTGCTGTGCCAACTAATTCCATTTCTTGTTTTTGGTGTGGAGAGTTGTTGGTTTCTGGGGTTTTTCTGGGGGGGAGGTGGGGTGGGGGGTGAGTATTTTCATCATTTTGTAAACAGATTTGTACATGTTTAGATCCTTACTTCAGCTCCTCACACAGATGACATCTGCTAAGGTATTTACAGATGCTGTTCCCAGCAGCTTGGTGTTTTTGCACATTTGTGTCGCTGATGTAACTTTAATAGCATGGACCAATAGTAATGATCAAGTCTGTTATTGTTGTGCCGGCAGACCAAGCATTGATGTGACACCCTGGTTTGAGACAGTGCAGACAGAACAGGAGAAAGTCTGCTTCAGAAAATTTGCTGTATAAACAGAAGAGACAGGAGGGAGTTGAACATGCAAAAAGAAAGGAGGGGGGAAAGCCTAAATGGAGCCAAATATCACAGATCATTACTTCCATCAAACTTCAGAGAGGCTGTGAGAGAGATCACAGTAGAAAAGAAAGGAAGGGCTGAGAAAGTCAGACCACAGTTATAGTATGCATTGGATAGTGGATTTTCTCCAG
The DNA here is from genome assembly GCA_013396835.1 of Psilopogon haemacephalus. NCBI lineage: Eukaryota > Metazoa > Chordata > Aves > Piciformes > Megalaimidae > Psilopogon > Psilopogon haemacephalus. The sequence continues at coordinate 10,766 of VWZI01012369.1, read as the reverse complement.
GGGTTTCTAAGCATGTCTGAAATGTATTCCTTAAGGAAGATTCAGGAAAGCAATTTTCTCCCACTGGTAATACTCAGCAGCTTCAGTTAGGCAGTGTAGCTGCTCTTGTAGCTGCTTCATTCTGTCATTGCCCACATTCTCCACCACTTGTTGCTGCCAGTAATCAGGCAACGGCACACTTTGGATTGAAGCAGGTGCTCTTTGTTCCAGACTAGTGCAAGAGTAAGGCCTGTGCAGGACAAGGACCAAAAGCATAAGACCAAAAAGGCCCCTGTCACCCTCACGGTGACTCCTTTTATCCCATCATACAAACAAGGCATTAATATAATCCAGGCAAGTACAGCCCAGTCTTTAACATACTTCATGTCTTGATTTTCCCCTGGGCCAGGTGTCCCACTGTCATTCCTCCTCCATGGGAGGCATCCTGAAGCTGTGGGAATGAAGGTCAAATGCTTCATACACTCCTCTTATATAGGACTTGCACAAGGCAGTGTGAGCATTTCTGCCATTTGTTCAGCAGCTGGGACTCCAGAGCAAGTTGCTCACCACCAGCACCAGCCTGATACAAAGGAGACTGCACAAGTTTAGGAGAGGTGTGCTTTTCTCCTCTCTTCTTCACTAATCTGGGCCTGGCATGTGGTGTGGCCCTACTTGTTTGCCAATTTTCCTTCTAGTTGAAATAACAGCATTCAAGGGATTGTTCAAGGGTTCACCTTGATGTGGTGTACATCAAACCCAGGAGGGAAGATGCAAATCTTAGGTCCCCCAGTTAGCCTACTGAGATGCCCTGATGGTTTCATACCGGAATATTCAGTGTGCATTAAAAAATTCAATGCCTGTCCTATAGGTGTTGTAAAACCACCATCAGCATCAGTGCTGCAGTACCTGCATACAGAGGACTGGTTTATGTTGAGGCTTTCTGATGGCTTTTAAGTTTTTCCCCTTTTGAAAAACTGGAGTGGTGTCCATTTCCAAAGGATGTGTTCTTACAGCATCCTTTAAACTGTCCCATTTCATGCACCACCATAGGTAAAGTTCTTTCTTTTGGCAACCACCTCTTGGCTAATTAAAGCTGTGGCTGTTCATGTGGTAAACGAATAACCTCTTGCAAAGGTGGTTTAGCGACATGTACCAGTAGTAAGAAGGAGGAATGAACTGCTACATCTACAAAGGAAAAAGGATCAGCTAATTCTTTAAAAAGAACCCCAATCCTTCTGATATTCAGAAGCCTCATACAGGGCTGACAGCTCTTTGGAAAGCAAGAGACAAATGCCTTTAAAAGTGTGGTCAAGGACATGAGGTGAGGTTACAGCAAAGCAATTTAGCAGATAAGAGTGTGTGCGACCGTGCTAAGGTCATTGCAAGCCTGCTCATGTGCTGTTACCAGGCTGATTTGTGATAGGGTTTAGATAGTTAATATTTGTTGCTGTCTGTTTGCAGCACTTAGAGCTCTGTCAAGGTCCTATGCATGTTGTCCTGCAGTACGGTAGCATTCAGCTTACTCACTGCAATTAACTAGACAGTGTACATGTCTTTAGGAATTCTTATTCTCATTTTCTTTCTTCTGTTTGGTTTTGTTTGGGTTTGGGTTTTTCATTTTGGTTTGTTTTTGGGGTTTTTTTTGGGGGGGTGTTGCTGTTTCATGAGGTTTTTGTTATTTCATAAAGTGTTGCTAATGTCAGTGTATAAATAGACGCTTCCAGAATCTCTGCCTCATATGATTCCCCTTTAAATGTGAAAAGTTTTAGATTTTTATCTTTTTGGCCCTTTTAAGTACTGGGAATTTTGATTTTTACTTCATTGAGGCCTGTCTTTTCCTTCTGGAAGAAAATGTGGTTATATTATTTGAACTATATCAAAGCTTCTTTGGTTGCTAAAATAGAAGAACCTCTTTCTGCCAGTTTAGCACTTACCCACAAGTAGTCTTTGTGGAGACTTCTAGAGTACTTTTTGGTGTCAGCATCTGGCTTAGCTCCAATAAACTGAAACATCTTGGCTCCAAAAAATTGCTCTAATTTGAAAACCAAAACACAACTTGAGGATGGAAAGATAGGAGGGATTCAAAATAGTAAAAAAGGTGAACGAGCATACCTTGGTAGCTATTCTGCAGCCTTTAACACATCTCTTGAGCAAAATCCAAATTGCATGTGGAATATCTGGTTCAGCTAACATATCTTAGAATCACAGCTTAATTTGGTTTGGAAGGGACCATTAAGGGCTGTCTACTCCAACCCCCACGTAGTCAGCAGGGACAAGAAAAGCAGGTTGCTCAGAGCTTCATCTGATCTGAGTTGGAATGTTTCCAGAGATAAAGCATCTCCCACTTCTCTGTTTCACCAATCTTATTGTAAAAATTTGCTTATATCTCACCTAAATCTCCCCTCTACTATTTTAAAAACATCAACCATTGTCCTGTCACAACAGTCCCTGCTAAAAAGTCTGTCCCCACATTTCTTAAGGGTGTCTGTAAGTACTAAAAGGCTGCAGTAAGGTCTCTCAGGAGCCTTCTCTTCTCTGGAGTTGTATTAGTTGAAGCTAGCCCCCATGAGCTCAAAAAGCTCGATTTGGATTCAGTTTGGAAGCAAAAAGTAAACTTTATCAATAAATAAAAGGTATTTTAGGTAAGGGGAATTAGAGAGGATATGGGGAAGGGAAACAAAATACAAAATATAGATATACAACTGGTAGGTGAGAGTGGATGGAGTTGAATCCAGATGGTTAAGTTGAAATTGGTGGTGGATGAAGATGGATGCAAAATGATGCTGATCAATGCAGTGAGGAGAAATAGTCCCAAACAGGATTGCTTTCCCCATGTGTTTGCTGGAGAGCACATGATAAATAGCAGCAGCAGGGAAGCAAGATGCTGGCTGATGAGGGGCAGGAGCAAGAAAGAGAAACAGGATTTTCATCTCCCCTTTATAGAGGGTCTCAGCAGGAAGTG
>VWZI01012368.1:11547-37154 GCA_013396835.1 Psilopogon haemacephalus | reverse complement strand
AGCACACAGTTGCTGTCTGGGCTGTCTGTGCACACTGTTGGCTCACCAACCAAGACCCCCAAGTCCTTTCCCTTAGGGCTGCTCTCAACCATTCCCCACCCAGCCTGGAGTTGTGCTTGGGATTGAACTGACCCAGGTGCAGGACCTTACACTTGGCCTTATTGAATTTCATGAGTGTAGCTGTTTGAGCTAGATTTCTAGCTGAGGCATAGGAAAAAGTAGTTAATAAGTGAACATTCTAGGGATAGTCTATATAACAGCAGCAATGGATAAGTTAATATAATTTCATTGGAGCAACAAGAGCCTTATGTCTGGCAGCACAGCTTGTTGGGGTTTTCTGCTGCTTACGGCTGTGCCTGCTGCTATCTTCCCCCAACACTGTTCTGGCTGCTGCTTCTGCTGCTTTCGCCACTGCTTGGCCCCTTCCCCATCCATAAGGTTATATATATATTGTGGGTTTTTTCCTCCTTCCGCTCTTGTAGTAGTATATTTTTTTCCATACTGTTATATTAGGAGGAAGTTCTTCACAGTGAGGGTGACGAGACACTGACACAAGTTGCCCAGGGAGGCTGTGGCTGCTCCCTCCCTGGAGGTGTTGAAGGCCAGGTTGGATGAGGCCTTGAGTGACCTTTTCTAGTGGGAGGTGTCCCTGCCTATGGCACAGGGGGGTCGGAACTGGATGATCTTTGAGGTCTCTTCCAACCTAAACCATTCTATGATTCTATGGTTCATTCCTTTTCTGTTGCAAATCATTCTCTGTTACATTAATTTCTGTTAATTTAAATATGTCAGTCAAGAATCCTTAAAAAAAAAAAAAAAAAAAAAAAGTGCCCTTCAAGAACCCAAAAATGCATTAAGATCCATGGAAAAAGACAGATCAGGTTATCTGAAGAAATCTGCTTAACTAGCTTAATATTTTCAGCTGAGCTCACATCTTCTAGCAACTGTGTGGTGACTGCTTGAAGGATTGCTCTTTTCCGAATAGCTGTAACGCTAAAGCAAAACCAACTCATCTGTGCAAATGCTTATCCTCTACTCAATATCAGTAAAGCATCAGTTAATTTCCTGTGTCTGGGTTTGGGGATTTAAAGGTGTGTGAATTCATGGCAAGATGAATGCAAGGACAAGGAGATTATTTTTGAAAGGTGTGTCACAAATAAAGTTGTTTAAGGTAAGGAGAAGGCTGCTCTATGGAGATATTACCAGAGTTTTCAGACTGAGGAGGTGTTTTATAAAAAAAAAAACAAAACAATATTCTCACCAGTAAATGTAGTGACCTACTATAATATCTCAGAGGTGCCGTTGTATTTTGTGCTGGTTTGAACTAATTGGAGAATTTGAGTGAGAAATTAGACTGTTTGCTGAGAGAGGAAAACACAGTATGGCACTGCACCCAGAGCTTTACTGAGAAAGAAAAAAAGTTGTTTTAAAAGTGTAACCCAAACATAGATAAGTCAGAGTGCTTCAGGCCTCACTTGGGCTGTGGCTGCTTCTCTTGCATGGTTCCTTTGTCTTTCTGCCTTGGTAGCTAATTCTCAGTGATACTACTAACTTCGTCCCTACTGCTGACTCCCCTGGCTGATCTGCCTCAGCTTATCTGCAGCATCAACTGGTGGTGAGATAAGATTGGGGAAGGGGGGAAAGGTGGTAGGGGGTGGTTGGTTACCCCTCTTGGGGATTTTGGTCTCTGGGAGGGCTGTGGTGTTTCTGTATTACCTTTTTACTGTATATATTTGTAAATATCTGTTATACCTTGTAAATATCTGCTTGTATATTGTGCATTGCTGTAAAGATAAAGCTTCATTTATCACCTTCCAGTGTTCTGAGTCCTAGCTGGGGTTTATATCAAATGATGGGGGGCAGGTAACTGCTTAAACCACCACACGTTTCCATCTGAATTCTTGGCTTATTCTGCTTTTTAATTAATTTGAAGAAAAAAAAATCCTATAGGTGAGTCGGGTGCCCCTTCTAGAAGCTCTCCAGGAGAGATCTTCATGGCTGTATGGCTCATGCTGCTGGACTATGCTGATGTTATAAATTTCTTCAGGTCAAATCGAATCTAAATCAAATGTACTAGAAGGTTGGTATATAAAAGGCAAGCAAACAGCTCTGGTTGTGCCAAGGAGTCTCCGCTTCAGGATGACACACACCACTACAAGTTTACTTTCGGTTTATATGTGCTGGTCTAATACATATGGTGTGTTCTCACCAGTGCTGAGTACAGGGGCATGATCACCTCCCTACTCCTATTGGTCATACCATTTCTGATACAGGCCAGGATGCTGTTGGCCTTCTTGGCCCCCTGGGCACACTGCTGGCTCATGTTCAGCTGCTGTCCACCAACACCTCCAGGTCCTTTTCCACCAAGCAGCTGACATGCCACTGCAGTCACTAGCAGCAAACTGAGGGGAAGCAACATTTGAGGTTTTCAGTATCAGTTGCTAATGATGCTTTTTTGCCTGTTGTCTTGCTGTCAAATGAGTGCCCCATAACTGCTGTGTAAATTTGCAAATTAGGTCTGGCGGTGTTGAATGCATGTGATTAATTAGGAGGCTGCATCCTCTAAGGTGAAATGCTGGCAAATCTAGTGGAACCACTAGAATGGCCTAGTCTTAGAGACAGCCTCCAAGGTATTTTGGCATATCTTAGAATCATAAAATCAGTCAGGGCTGGAAGGGACCACAAGGATCATCTATTTCCGACCCGCCTGGTATGGGCAGGGACACCCTGCCTTACATCAGTCTGCCCGCAGCCTTCATCCAGCCTGGCTGCAAACACCTCCAGGGAAGTGGCCCAAACCACCTCCCTGGGCAACCCATTCCAGGCTCTCACCACTCTCATGCTGAACAACTTCCTCCTCACATCCAGTCTGAATCTCCTCACCTTCAGCTCTGCTCCATTCCCCCTAGTCCTCTAACTCCCTGATAGCCTAAAAAGTCCCTCCCCAGTTTTTTTGTAGGTCCCCTTGAGATACTGGAAGGCCACAAGAAGGTCACCTTGGAGCCTCCTCTTCTCCAGACTGCACAGCCCCAAGTCTTTCAGTCTGTCTTCATAGGAGAGGTCCTGCAGCCCTCTGAGCATCCTCCTGGCCCTTCTCTGGACACACTCCAGCATGTCCACATCCCTCTTGTAATAGAGGCTCCAGAACTGGATGCAGTATTCCAGGTGGGGTCTCACCAGAGAGGAGTAGAGGGGGAGAATCACCTCCCTCTACCTGCTAGCCACACTTCTCCTGATGCAGCCCAGGGTCTTAGGCAAGAGTAAAACTGGATCTGAGTTTAAAGCTCAGGAGCTCATTCACATTCTTAGTGCAAACCATTGATGTCTCAGCTGTGCTGTCAGCACAAATTAGGCATCCATAATTCCATGGGTGGTGGGGGTGTGCCTACATTTTTTGTGGGTTTGGGGTTTTTTTTAGATAGTTTTCTATAATTCGTGTGTTGCTTTTTGTTAGCTATTACTGATTAAGCCTGTATGTAGGACAGCATCTTGGCACTCCGTTTAAAATGAAAGAGGCCTTGAAAAGTAAAATCATGACTAGGATGTTGTTATTAAATAATTGCAATCCAGGAGGCACTGATGTGGTCAATGAAGCACAAGTATCCAGGTCAGCAGTTTGGAGACCTGCTTGTAATGTGAAACGGATGTTAAACGTTGGCCTCAAGTTTGTGGTGTTTTGTTTTTGGTCGTCTCTTTCTAGCTTCAGATTGGTCGCAGTAATCTCTAAAGAAGGCAGTAAATTCTTCTGTATTATTTTCTTTTCTAGCAATTTACCCCTGGCCTCATTCTCTTAAATTATGTAACCTATATTTGAGTATAACAACCAGTTTCCTACTGTATTACTCACTAGGGAATGGTTTTACATTAGAAGGGCTATGAATGAGATGACTCCTTCAGTCTTTTCCCATCACCACTTTTTGTAATATGGTGCTGTAATAATTTGACCTTTTCCCTTCTGTAGCCTTTTGACTTTTACAGAAAAGCAGACACTGCATTTTTGGACCTGCAGAAGTGCCCTTCTTTGAAGTTATTAACCCCAAGTGCTGTTTCCTGCTCTTCAAAACTAAAGAGCCTATTAGAGCCTTTTGCATTGAAGTGGAGAGGGTCTGTATAAATTAAGCACTGTAGGGAAGTATATTATGGTGCTTGTTCCATAGCTGGTATGAATAAGCTGGAGAGGCAGAGATACTCATTTTGTTACTGTGTTGGCAAGGCTGTAACTTTCAGATATGTCTTTCTAATGTTGCTTTTTATTCAAAGAAAAGAAGACTGAGCTGCTTGAGAAATTCCTTCTAGGTTGGTACTGTGTTCATAGACCATGAGGCAGCAGTGTGCACTTGCAGCCCAGAAAGCCAAGCAGAGCCTGGGCTGCATCAGGAGCAGTGTGGCCATCAGGGTGAGGGAAGTGATTCTCCCCATCTGCTGTGCTCTGCTGAGACCCCACCTGGAGTACTGCATCTAGTTTTAGAGCCCCTGGGACAAGAGGGATGTGGACATGCCAGAGCATGTCCAGAGAAGGGCCACGAGGATGCTCAGAGGGCTGCAGCACCTCTGCTATGAGGACAGACTGAAAGAGTTGGGGCTGTTCAGTTTGGAAAAGAGGAGGCTCCCAAGTGACCTTCTTGTAGCCTTCCAGGATCTGAAGGGGTCCTACAGAAAAGCTGGGGAGAGACTTTTTGGGGTACCAGGTAGTGACAGGACTGGGGGGAATGGAGCAGAGCTGGAGGTGGGGAGATTCAGATTGGATGTGAGGAGGAAGTTTTTCAGCATGAGTGATGAGAGCCTGGAATGGGTTGCCCAGGGAGGTGTTTGGGGCTCCATCCCTGGAGGTATTTTTGGCCAGGCTGGCAAAGGCTGTGGGCAGCCTGATGTAGGGTAGGGTGTCCCTGGGCATGGCAGGGATGTTGGAACTAGATGACCTTGTGGTCCCTTCCAACCCTGTTTGATTCTATGGTTCTATTATTCTACTTCACTGCTACTGTTTCCAACAGCAGGAAAACCTTGTCCAAAGTTATCAGAAGGTATCGGACTAGATGGCAAATATAAATGTAAAGGAGAAATCTGTATTCTAGCTTGCAAATCAAAAGCTTTATTTGTGAGAGGATTGATTTGGAGATAGGGAGAAAAGCTGCAATGATAATCAAGTGGTAAGTGGGCTCAAAGTGTGTTACTGTTCTGCTTTTTTCCATACCTTTCAATGTGAACCATGCAAGTGTCTTGGGGTTGCTGCTGCTGCTTTCTCTGCAATTAAGTGGTTGACCCTGGGTTTTAATATCACAATCTAATTTTTGTTTCATAACTGAAGTAAAACCTGCTGTTGTGCTCTCCTGATGTTGGGCTTTTTAAATTGGATATGTCCTTTTTTCCCAGGGCAGCAGGAGCAGAAACAAATGAGATTGGTTTCTGCAGCACAGAGTTGGGAAAGGGAGAGGACAGATGTATAAAATGTAAGAAGAAAGCTCTAGCCCTTTCTGTCAGCCTGCCTCACCTCAGCTTATGTCCTTTCACTTGCTTCTGAGTAGGTGGGGCCTTAGTACACCAAGTAAGGTAGAAATGGAAACAGTGTAAAGAACTTCCTCCTAACATCCCATTTAAATCTCCCCTCTTCCAGTTTAAACCCATTACCCCTCATCCTGCCATGCCAAGACCTTGTGAACAGTCCCTCCCCAGCCCTCCTGTAGCCCCCTTCAGATACTGGAAGGTTGCTATAAGGTCTCCTGAAAGCCTTCTCTTCTCCAGGCTGAAGAGCCCCAATTCATGTAGCCTGTCCTCATAGCACAGGTGCTCACATTTGGTATTTCACAGAAAGATTCAAAAAAGATCAGTTCAAATCCTTATTTGCAACGAGGGGTTCTTGCCCTCTGGGCTCTCTCTGTGAAAATCCTGCTGCTTTTCTCTCTTGTAGCAGCAGGAGAGCAGACCTGTGCCCCTGAAGAAGCAGAAAACTCGTTAAGCACGAGAGTACAGAATTGCTCTTACGTGCTGCCTCTATCAGGTATTTTTCACTCTAAGTGCAGATTTCACCTTGGAGTCCTCCCTGCTTTTGCTTTTTTCTTTTGTCCAAACCCAAATAAAATAAAACTAAAAAAAAAAAATAAAGCTTATTCATGGCATAAACCCAGGTCTTTTCTGGAGGCCACTTTGATTTGTTTGACAGAACATTGAGAGACTGACACATGGCAGGAATCAGTTCTATATGCAGTTGTTATGTAGAGCTGCAGCACTGTGTGTACCCATGGGCCCACTTGAGTAATCCAGTGAAGCTTATCAGACTGCTTCCTGAAGCCTGTTCCCAGAACCAGACCTCTATGAATGTTTCCTTGCTTTGCTGCTTAGATTTCTACCCAGTTTTAAAAACGTGTAAACTCCTTTAGGTAGAATAATGCTAATTTAAAACTGGGATGATGTAGTTATAAATATGGAAGTGTGACACTTGCCATTCACAGAGAGAGAGGTTTTCTTAATTGTCTTAAACATTGTTTGTTGTGAGGGTTTTTTTGTTTGGGTTTTGTTTGCTTGGTTTGTTTTATTTTGTTTTTCCCCAGCTGGTGATAGTGGAAACCTTGGGAATTCACATAAATTCTAAAAGGTACTCACTCTGACATCTTCTCTGTACTTCTCTATGCTTCTCTGTGTGCTGGGCTGTATTAAGAGGAGCTGTGGGCAGCAGGGCAAGGGAGGGGATTCTGCCCCTTTACTCTGCTCTCCTCAGACCCCACCTGGAGTATTGTGTGCAGTTCTGGAGCCTCCAGCACAAGAAGGACATGGAACTGCTGGAGACAGTCCACAGGAGGGCCACAAAAATGATCAGAGGGATGGAGCAGCTCTGCTATGAGGACAGGCGGAAAGAGTTGGGACTTCTCAGCCTGGAGAAGAGAAAGCTTCGAGGAGACCTTATAGCAACCTGCCACTATCTGAAGGGGGCCTACAGGAGGGCTGGGGAGGGACTGTTCACAAGGTCTTGTAATGACAGGACAAGGGGGAATGGGTTCAAACTGGCAGAGGGGAGATTTAAACGGGATGTTAGGAGGAAGTTCTTCACAGTGAGGGTGGTGAGACAATGGCACAGGTTGCCCAGGGAGGTTGTGTCTGCTCCCTCCCTGGAGGTGTTCAAGGCCAGGCTGGATGAGGTCTTGAGCGTCCTGATCTAGTGGGAGGTGTCCCTGCCTATGGCACAGGGGGTTTGGAACTGGATGATCTTTGAGGTCTCTTCCAACCTAAACCATTCTATGATTCTATGACATATACTTCTTCCTAGTGAGCACATAAAATAATGTTTTATTCATCATTGCAGGGACAAAAATTAAGTTTGTTCTTTTTTTAATTACTAGCCAGTTTGCAAGCAGGTAGTAGAAGCCAGAGAATATTGCTAATTTCTGTCCCATGCAGGGACTTTAGAAATGAATGGCAGGAAATGTTTCAAATGTTACTTAATTAGATCTGCACCACGTAGCCTGCTAATGTAATCAAATGTGGGGTTAATCTCCTTTTTATGTCTTTATAGGGAAACAGCTTCATCTTGAAATTGTACTTTAAAAGAGACATGAATGGGAAATGTGGAGGTCATTCAGGCAGCAGCAAGTGAAACAGGGCAACTCCCATTTATGCTCAGCCAGATGTCCACCAGCCTCTGCCAGCTCAAAAGGCTGATGCTGCATAGATTAACATATCCCAGGGACTAATCAATGGATGTGATGAAAGAGGAAGGGAGGGCAATGATATGCTGTCTGTAGAGATCAGGTAACACATTTTACTGAACCAAGCAATATTTCAGCCAGTTCTGTCTTTTTCTTTGATTAGTGTGGATTGAAAACAGGTATTTTCCCTCAAAAAGTCAGAGAAAATCAATACTTTCATTAAGAGTGTAATTATTATTGCCTATAAATAGTCCCTTTTCCCATGTGGTTGAAAGAGTTGAATGCCAAATTATATTGCACAGGACCACAGAACAGTAGGGATTGACAGGGACCCACACTCTAACACAAGTATGCCTAGATTAGGTACCATGGGAATGTGTCCATGTTGGTTTTGAAAGTTTCTGGAGAAGGATGCTCTTCAACCTCTCTGAACAGCCAGTTCCAGAGCTTCATACCCTCAAAGTTTAGAAGTTTTTTCTTAAGTTCAAGTGGAATCTCCTGTGCTTTAGCCTGTACCTTTCCTCCTTGTCCCATCACTTGCTGTGATAGAGAAGAGCCCAGCCTCATCCTCATGACCTCCACCCTTTAGTTATTTATATGCACTGATGAGATCCCTTTCAGACTTCTCTTTTCTAGCTAAGGAGCCTGAGGTCTCTCAGCCTCAACTTGTAACAGAAATGCTGCTGTAGTTCCCTAATAATTTCCATGGACCTCCATTGGACTCTGTCCCTCTTGAACTGAGGAGCCTGGAAGTGGACAGAATACTTCAAGTGTGCCCTCATCAGGGCACAATAGAGGGGTAGGAAAATGCCTGATTTTTGAAAAACAGAGAATCCTCTTTGAAGGTGTGATGGTTTGAGGCTAATTGGAATATTTTAATTAGAGAAATTAGATCAGTGGTTGTAAAAGAATGATAAGCCTGGAGAAGAGAAGACTTCGAGGAGACCTTATAAGCAACCTTCCAGTATCTGAAGGGGGCCTACAGGAAGGCTGGGGAGGGACTGTTCACAAGGTCTTGTAATGACAGGACGAGGAGGAATGGGTTCAAACTGGCAGAGGAGAGATTTAAACGGGATGTTAGGAGAAAGTTCTTCACAGTGAGGGTGATGAGAGACTGGCACAGGTTGCCCAGGGAGGTTGTGGCTGCTCCCACCCTGGAGGTTTTCAAGGCCAGGTTAGATGAGGTCTTGAGCGTCCTGATCTAGTGGGAGGTGTTCCTGCCTATGGCACAGGGGGTTTGGAACTGGATAATCTTTGAGGTCTCTTCCAACCTAAACCATTCTATGATTCTATGATAATGATAGAATCTACATCATTCAGTGGTTTGCTAAAATAGATTAAAAGCCAAAAGATAAACAATTAGTCCTTCTTCTGCCTTTTTCACTCCTAAGTATTGGATCTTTTCACTTGTCCTTTCCTTTGCGCTAGTATCTTCCACTAACAGATAACAAGTAAGCTTTGCTGATTGTTTTGTCTGAGAGAGAGAGAGGGAGAGGCTTTGGACTCCTTCTAGAAGTTTCTTTGTTTGGGAGGGAGTTTGGAGTTCTGTATTATTTCTAATTTACGTGTAATTGTAAATACTTGTAAATTTTCCTTTGCTGTAAATAGGAGCTTTATCTTACTTCCAACCCATCTGAGCTGGTCTGGTAAATTCCAGATAGTGTGGGGGTGAAGTTCCTAGCCCACCTCATCCTTTATTTGGCACCCACATGGGGCCAGCTCGAGTTGATTTATTGCTAATTAATTTCAGAAGTTAAAATGAAGCTATTAGGAGTAATCTGACGTTTTCATTTACCCATTAATATTGTGGATATTTTGCAAATGGATGATCTTGAGGTTTTGTCAGAAAATTGGCTGGGTTTTGCTAAACCTGATATTGGAAAGACTGAAAATCATGCTGGCAAAGTTTGCTAATTGTTGTTTTGGTTGGATGTGCTATAATTCTACTGTTTGTAAAAATGCCACCATTATTAACATTTCATATTATTTAATTGAGATGGTTCTCCCTGTGAGTTCAGGAGAGTTTCTGGAACAAGTGGAAGATCAGGTTCTTAAAAAAATAATACAACTGTATGGCTTTCATGGTTTACATCTGATCTTTCTAACTGTAATAGTTGGGCTATTTGTAGCTGTGCTGGTTTGAACTAATTGGAGAATTCGAGTGAGAAATTAGACTATTGGCTGAGAGAGGAAAACACAGTATGGCACTGCACCCAGAGCTTTACTGAGAAAGAAAAAAAAAAGTTGTTTTTAAAAGTGTAACCCAAACATTAGATATCAGACAGTTTCAGACCACTCTGGCTGTAGCTGCTCTTTGCATGGTCTCCTCTGTCTCTGCCTTGGTAGCTAGCTCTCAGTAATACTACTAACTTCTTTCTACTCCTAACCCCCCTGGCTGATCTACTTTAGCTTATCTGCAGCATCAACAGGTGGTGAGATAAGACTGGGGAAGGGGGGAAAGGTGGTAGGGGTGGTTAGTTACCCCTCTTGGGGATTTTGGTCTCTGGGAGGGCTGTGGTGTTTCTGTATTACCTTTTCATTGTATATATTTGTAAATATCTGTTATACCTTGTAAATATCTGCTTGTATGTTGTGCAAAACTGTAAATATAAAGCTTCATTTATCAACTTCCAGTGTTCTGAGTCCTAGCTGGGGTTTAGAAAAGGTGGGGGGGCAGGGAACTGCAAAACCACCACAGTAACTTGGTGTGTAGAGGAATCACACAGTGCCATTTTAAGGAGGCATTTCTGCAGTCCCCACAGACAGCAGAAAAGCAGAACTAGGGAGTTAAGACTGGATGGTCAAGGTCAGAAGTAGCAGAATCAGTTTCTAAGAGCAGCTGTGAAAACCCCATGGAGGGAGAGAGGGGAGAGTCAGCCATTGAAAAGGCTGAGCTGGCCGTTACTAATGAGGCATGGACACTTCTGCTGGAATGGAAATATGTCCAGCAGACTCAGGAGACTGTGCCAAGAGCTCACTCACTCCTGATAAGGAGACAGGCAACCAAGCAGTAGCTTCTGACTCAGCCAGCCCAGCTGCAGCTAAGGCTACTGCTACCCCAGTCTCTGCTATTGCTAAAGCTGCTCCTTTTCCACTTGCCAGGAAAACGAAGCAGCAAACAGATAAACCTGTGTTAGATGATCCCCTAGACAGTACTTGTAAAGCTTTCCTAGCTCCAGCAAAGGCAAAAGCAAAAGATAAAGACTTGGAGAGACAGTAATTCTAAGGAAGAAGGCAATGCAGGAGAAGGTACATCTACCAGACAGGATGAGACATAGGAGGAGGAGGAAGAAAAAAATAGCCTTAGGGACATAGCTAAGGTATTGAAGCCACAGTACAGTGATGATGGCAATGGGAAAAGCTATTTGACAATGCATGTTAAGAAGGATAAAGGTTTTGAGGAGTTTAAGAACGCCCTTAGGAGACTTTTCTTTCCAGACTGAGGAGAAGAATGCAGCTGAAGAGGATGATATCCAGAGTTCTAAAGACCCAGGAAGGAAATCAGACAAATAAGAAAAGAATACCAGAAGGAATCAGGAATACCAATTCTGAGCTGGCTAGGGAGATGCCATGATACTGGTGCCAGTGCTCTAGAGGTAGAAGTCAAGTCTGTAAAACAAATAGGGCCACTTACAAAAGAAAGTGGAATCGACAAACACAGAAGAAGCCTTCTTGGTAAGGTTACACTGTGGGCATGCCTCTTGTTGGCTGTGCTTCTGAGGTACCCTTCCAAAGACCATTTACCATGGGTGCTTAGGAAGTGGACTGCAATTGAGCAGGGAACTAAGCTTCTCAGAGAGTTTGAGGAAGTACTTTATGGAGGTCATGGTACACAGAATCCTCAAGAAATTCCTGTTGGAACAGGTCTTTCAAAGAAGCTTATTAACCTTGCTCCTCCATCTAATGCTAATATCTTGGCAAGGATATTTGTAGGAAAGAACAATGATGAAAGGCTTCCTACTGATGGTGAATTTGCTGACCAGATGAGGCAGTTAGAGGACACTTTGTTGCACGCTTCTATAATTTCTTCCATAAAAACTCTGGCTACAGAGATAAAAGGTGGTATAAAAGCTGGTATGAAAGAGCTGAAAGAGGGTATTAAAACCTCCAAATAACCTCCTTGAAGTGTGCACATGTAGCCCAGACAGCCAACCGTGTTCTGGGCTGAATTAAGAGAAGCGTTGCCAGCAGGGCAAGGGAGGGGATTCTGCCCCTCACACCCCACCTGGAGTACTGTGTGCAGTTCTGAAGCCCCCAGCACAAGAAGGACATGGAACTGCTGGAGAGAGTCCAGAGGAGGGCCACGAAAATGATCAGAGGGATGGAGCAGCTCTGCTATAAGGACAGGCAGAGGCAGTCGGGGCTTTTCAGCCTGGAGAAGAGAAGGCTTTGAGGAGACCTTAGAGCAACCTTCCAGTATCTGAAGGGGGCTACAGGAGGGCTGGGGAGGGACTGTTCACAAGATCTTGTAATGACAGGATGAGGGGGAATGGGTTCAAAGTGGCAGAGGGGAGATTTAAATGGGATGTTAGAAGAAAGTTCTTTAGAGTGAGGGTGGTGAGACAGTGGAACAGGTTGCCCAGGGAGGTTGTGGCTGCTCCCACCCTGGATGTGTTCAAGGCCAGGCTGAATGAGTTCTTGAGCATCCTGATCTAGTGGGAGGTGTCCCTGCCTATGGCACAGGGGGTTGGAACTAGATGATCTTTGAGGTCTCTTCCAACCTAAACCATTCTATGATTCTGTGTTTGAGATTGACACTGATGATGCTTTTTTGGTTCTCAGGATGGTCTACAGCCTGTAGGTATAAAGGAAGGTTTCAAGGTTATTGAAATACCAACTCAGCATCCTGGATAGTGTTGCTCAGTCAGTGGGAAGTCCATGAAGGGTCAAGAGTGCCTTTCTTTCAGAAAATAAAGAAATAAGCAGTGCCCTCTAGTGTTAGAATCATAGAATCAGCCAGTTTTGGAAGGGACCACAAGGATCATCTAGTTCCAAACCCTCTGCCATAGGCAAGGATACCCTACACTAGATCAGGCTGGCCAGAGCCTGATCCAGCCTGGCCTTCAACACCTCCAGGGATGTGGTCCCAACCACCTCCCTGGGCAACCCGTTCCAGACTCTCACCAGTCTCATGCTGAACAACTTCCTCCTGACATCCAGTTAACATCAGAGAGATCCACTAAGAGAAATCTCTCTTATCTAGGTATTTGCCTTAAGTCTGCTTGACAGCCAATGTTGCAGCTTTTCACGATGAAATGTAGCAAAAAAAAAGAACTACAATAGCATGGTTTATAACTTCTGATGTAACTGGTATAAGTGCAGTCATTGATAGGTAGATGCAGTCATCTATGTCAGACTCCCTGACCTATTTATCTGTTCTGACCTTGAATTGTATGAGTGCAGTATGTGTCCAGCCTGTACCTGACCTGGGGATGGATAGGAGATGTGTTTCACTGCTAGAGACTTGTGGCTTTACAGTTCCTGGTGACAACTGGCATCCTTTTTACCAGGTGTCTCAGAGCTGTAATCTGACTTATGAATTTGCTGTATTCTGATAAATAGCACACAGAAATCAAATAAAGGGACACGCTTTTAAAAAGTGACCTGTGTATCACCTTGGCTTGCACAGATTGTCCTGCCCTAGGTGAGGTTTGCCCTGGACTATGAATTTCTAAACCAAAACGTCTGATGTAGAATCACAGAATCAGTCAGGGTTGGAAGGGACCACAAGTATCATCTAGTTCCAATCCTCCTGCCATGGGCAAGGACACCCTATCCTAGATCAGGCTGGTCACAGCCTGGCCTGAAACACCTCCAGGGATGTGGCTGTAGCATGACTTCAGGGAGTGACTGGAGTCTCACTTTATTCCTTGGCTTATGCTCTGTGGATGGTTCTGATGGTCGCCAGTGCTATTAAGAAGTGGGTGCCAAGACTTACCCGGATGGTTGCTGTAGTGCCTGTGTGTAAGAACATCAGATGAAAAAGGTTAGGAGCTTGTATTTCTGAGCTGATTCAACAAGATTAGCTTCACTTTTGGAGGAATCTGTGAATGCACATTTTCTTTATGTGGATTGCTGCATTCCATTAGTAGATGTCAGATCTGAGATGACTTTCCTAGACTGTTACTCCTCAGATGGGCGTCAGACCAGCTCAAGTGTTTGCCAGCTGCGTTGCTGTCTTGTCGCCACTGCTGCTGCCAAACTTGATACTTCCAGTAATTATTGATTCTTCAGCTCTACACGACAGAGCTGCAGCTATTCTGTCCTCTTTGCTACGCACAAGCAGGGAGAGCATTGTCTGTGCCGAGTGCCAAGGATGATGTTATGTTCTGTGAAAAGACCCAAGAAGAAAAGTGCCTGTCCTTGTTCCTCGGAGACATACCAGCAATCTGCACGCACCAATGAAAGCAACCAGCATTATTGTGTCATAACAATGGTTTGTTAGGACATTACCCCAGGCTGACATGATGATTGTTCCTCTTTAAGACCAAGACTAACAGATGGCATTTGTTAGGACATTGATATTTACGTACAAAGTTGCCAGCACTTTTAAGAATTGGTGCCTCTGTTAATTAAGATGATAATATGCTGCCTTGTTTGGAGCCATTCTGCTTGTAGTGAGGTTGGTGAATTATGAAGGGAAGGAAATTAATAATAACAAATGCCAGATGGAGGTATCTTTCAAAGAGGAATATTTTGTGTAATATGGCGTTATAAAGTTGTCAGACTGGGTCTTAAAAAAAACCCAAAACTTTATTATTCCTTAAGTTTTCCTTAAAAAAAAAATAAAAAATCACTCTTCATCCTGCCAAGAAATGTAGTTTCATGTGCCAGTGCATTTTTAAGAGAGAGTAATTAAAGTATGCCTCTAAGTTTATAACTCAAAGTGAAATCTGTTCCTTCAACATTATGTCAGGAATCTATAAACAGTGCAAGGAAGGAGACAACTTACAACAACAATAGTTTTGCCAAATCTACACGTTCTGCCTTTGAAATCAGAGGCAATTAGAGATTAGCAAAACTCCTTTCAGAGTTTACCAAAAAGAAGTGTAAGAGTTGGTGAAGTTTTACTTCACGTTTTGCCTTTGGTTGAAGACGACTGTTGGGAATAAAAAATGTTTTTATTTTCTAAAATTAAAAATTGCTCTCTTTCACTGAAGTTACTGAGTTATAAATGCATTGAATCTTCAAATGCTAAGCCTTTTATGTAACTTCCTCTGAGAGGGAAATCATAGAATCATAGAATGGTTTAGGTTGGAAGAGACCTCAAAGATCATCCAGTTTCAAATTCCCTGTGCCATAGGCAGGGACACCTCCCACTTAGATCAGGAACACTCAAGACCTCCTCCAGCCTGGCCCTGAACACCTTCAGGGAGTAAGATTTAATTTTATTTTTGTAGTGTAAAGTAATAATTAAAAGAAAAACAGAGAGAGAAAAGTAAGAAGTAAAGCTTTGACATGCCTTTTTTTTCATAATGATATTCCCACGCCACAGATATTCCACGTTGGATATCATGACCTGCTGTTCAGTGCCCTTTCACGATGCTGCTATGAGGACAGGCTGAAGGAGTTGGGGCTTTTCAGCCTGGAGAAGAGAAGGCTTCGAGGAGACCTTATAGCAACCTTCCAGTATCTGAAGGGGGCTACAGGAGGGCTGGGAAGGGACTGTTCACAAGGTCTTGTAATGACAGGACGAGGGGGAATGGGTTCAAAGTGGCAGAGGGGAGATTTGAATGGGATGTTAGGAAGAAATTCTTCACAGTGAGGGTGGTGAGGCACTGTAGCAGGTTGCCCAAGGAGGTTGTGGCTGCTTCCTCCCTGGAGGTGTTCAAGGCCAGGCTGGATGAGATCTTGAGCATCCTGAATTAGTGGGAGGTGTCTCTGCCTATGGCACAGGGGGGTTGGAACAGGATGATCTTTGAGGTCTCTTCCAACCTAAACCATTCTATGATTCTATGTTCTGTAAGTGAGGTAAAGTCTGTCATGGAAAGCGACAGTGACAGTTTGAGTTTTCTTTGCAATTGTCCTCAGACTGCATTAGTGTTTAAAAAACCAAAAACATAAAAAAATAGGACTGTGAAAGTGTTCTGTATAGTTTTTATTAGATGTACCAAAAGCAGTAGACCAGGAAGACTTGAAGAGAATACTTCCAGCTCCATCCAGGCATACTAAAATCACTTCCAAATCTGTAATAATAAACTTGTGATGTACAATCCGAGCCTCCTTCCAAAGGCACAAACATTTTGTGAGGGTTCAGAATGACAGCAGATTAATTGCCTTTGTCTTCTTTATTTCCTACGAGTATACGTCGGTAGATGAATAAATGAACTAATATATTTCAGTACTGGATGATGAAAAGAATGCTTCAGCTTAATTTATAAAAAGATCAAGATCAGTTTTCATGAGAATAAAACACTGTTTTGAATTACACTTAGAACAGACTGTCTGACTATTTCTGGTATTAATATTCATTGCTATTGCTGAAAGGATTTAACAATAGAAAGATGAGAACATGAGAAAAGAATGTCTAGAGGGAAGGCAGTCAAGGATGGGATTCGGTGGCTCTAGCTTTGATAACAGAAGCAAAGAGTGAATCTTTTGAGATTAGTCACTTTCAATAAACTCAATTTACCTTCATGCAAAAAGAGCAATATTCCTAGGCATTTAAAAAATAACCTCCTTAGAACATTGGTTGTCACTGATCTTGTGAAAGCTACTGTGAATTTACCTGGGAGATGCCATCTGAAGTTATGGAAAACTAAACCCTGTTTGATTTTCCTTTCACTTTTAAAATGAATGAGTCATCTATCTATCTATCTAGGTGATAGATAGCTAGATAGATAGCTAGATAGCTAGATAGATAGCTAGATAGATAGATAGATAGCTAGATAGATAGATAGATAGATAGATATTTAAAATTAGTGAGTCATCTATATATCTATCTATCTAGATAGATGATAGATATCTAGATAGATAGATATCTAGATAGATTAGATAGATAGATAGATAGATAGATAGATAGATAGATAGATAGATAGATAGATAGATAGATAGATGAAAAAGACAAGTTGCTTTCTTTAACAGCAGCTTGCCTAATGGGGCAAGCAGGTGGGCAAGCAGGAGGGCTGGGGAGGGACTATTCACAAGGTCTTGTCATGGCAGGACAAGGGGTAATGGGTTTAAACTGGCAGAGGGGAGATTTAAACAGGATGTTAGGAGGAAGTTCTTTGGGGTGAGGGTGGTGAGACACTGGAACAGGTTGCCCAGGGAGGTTGTGGCTACTCCCTGGCTGGAGGTGTTCAAGGCCAGGTTGGATGAGGCGTTGGTTGACCTGTTGTAGTGGGAGGTGTCCCTGCCTATGGCACAGGGGGGTTGGAACTGATGATCTTTGATGTCCCTTCCAGCCTAAACCATTCTATGATTCTGTGATTCTGTAATGGGTAATGGGGACTATGACTCTACTCCTCAAACTCTTTTGAAATCTGTGCCCCTTTTTTTTTTTTTTTTTGGTCATATCATCAGTTTTATTTATGCTGAACTTTTTCTTTTTTTTTCTTTTCTTCCAGAAAAGCTTTACAATTCCAATGGGCGGGAGCTGAGACGAGCACTTTTCTCCTTGAAACAAATATTTCAGGTGAGTAAATAATGGATGCCTGTTCTGTGATTTGAACAAGAATGACTTTCTATTTTTCTTGGTTTTTTGGTGTGTGTGGGTTGTTTTTTGGGGGTGTGGTGGTGTTTGTTTTTTTGTTGTTTTTTTTTTGTTTGTTTGTTTGTTTTTTGGTTTTTTTTGTGTAGAGAGTAACTTGCTCTTTCTGCAAAAGAGAATTTTAAGACTTCTTTTGTAAAGTGCAATTAACCTTTCACTTCTTAGGGTCTTTTTTTGGTTTGCAAGCCTTTCTCTGTTCCTTCAGTCTGCCAGTGGGACCTGATGTAGAGTAATGGTTGGAATCTGCCAACAAAGAAGGAAACTGGGACTCAAAGATGAAAACTTGCTGTTCTTTAGACAGTGGCACAGTTGGGAAATGTAGACATGGGACATGAAAAGAGGAGATAGGAAACCATGGCCCAACGTTGGTCTAATTATTGACAAACAGACTAGGTTTAAGCCAGATCAAAAACTGAGAAAGGATTTAATAAAGAGACATGTGACAGATCTGATGAGGAACCAAGATGAGTGGGAGCGCTCTGAAGGTGTTAGAATCTAGGTTAAAGGAAAGTGTTTCTTGAAGAGATAAAATGATACTTTGCAGAGCTGAGGAGGATATGGTAGTGCCTGACCTCTTTAAGTGAAGATATGTTTGTATGTGTTATGGAGGAGACCTGAAATCAGCAGAATTTTGAATCCTGTGGGAAAGTAGCCAATGCGATAGACAAGTGGTATGGATTTCAAATTGATTTCACTGGATAAGGACTTGGGAAATGGGTGAGACTGGAAGGAAACTTGTTGGAGAGAAAAGGTCAGGAAAAGATGAAAAGAAAACATCAGCAAGAGTTAGAGTATACTGCCAATGTGATCCTAAAATATAGCTAAGGGTGGCACATTCCATTTCTGACAGTAAATGTGAGTGAAATCAATATGAAAAGTACCTCTCATCCTTTACTAATGGATCCACATGGAGGGTGACAAGCTATGATAATTTTCAGCTACAAGAGGTAGGTGTAATGGTTTCAAGGTGTTTTGTTTTTTGCTTTGTTTTAGTCATTTATTTGAAGCAGAGTAATGGTGTTTAAGAACAAGACTACCAAACTGCACATTTCCAAAGCACACAGTGCATTTTGCAGTTTTCACTGTTAAGCATTGAGTTAGAAAATGCCAAGGATCACAGGATGTCAGGGGTTGGAAGAGACCCAAAGAGATCATTGAGTCCAACCCCTCTGCCAGAGCAAGACCACACAGTCTAGCTCAGGTCACACAGGAACACATCCAGACAGGCCTTGAAAGTCTCCAAAGAAGGAGACTCCACAGCCTGTCTGGGGACCCTGTTCCAGTGCTCTAGGAACCTTGCAGTAAAGAAGTTCCCCATCCCTACAGTAAAGGAATCTATTGTGTTGCAATTCACACCCATTGCTCCTTGTCCTATCCCAGGGAGCAAGTGAGAAGAGCCTGTCCCCCTCCTGACCCCCAGCCCTCAGATATTTATAAACATCGATTAAATTCCCTCTCAGTCTTCTCTTCTCCAGACTAAGCAGCCCCAGGTCCCTCAGCCTCTCCTCATCAGGCAGTGCTCCACTCCCCTTAGCATCCTTACAGCCCTCCCTTGAATCCTCTCCAGCAGATCCCTGTCCCTCTTAAGCTGGGGAGCCCAAAACTGAACACAGTACTCAAGAGGAGGTCTCACCAGGGCAGAGTAGAGGAGGAGAGGACCCTCCTTTGATCTGCTGGACACACTCTTCTTAATACACCCCAGGATCCCATTGGCCTTCTTGGCCACAAGGGCACATTGCTGTCCCATGGTGGTTAACTTGTTATCCACCAGCACTCCCAGGTCCCTCTCCACAGGGCTGCTCTCCAGCAGATCTCTCCAGCAGATCACCTCCCACCCTGTACTGCTGTAATTTATTATTACTTCCCAGCTGCAGGACTCTGCATTTGTCCTTGTTGAACCAAGAATCAAGACTTTTCTTGACAATAGGCATAGGGAATGAAGGATAATCCATTTCATGAAAAAAATGGGAGTTGAAGAAGTGTCAGAAAAAAAGTCTTTGGATTTTGAAATTCTTGTTCAAAGAAGGAGTTACAGCTCCAAAACAATCTGGTCATCTCAAGGCCACAAATTGTGGAAAAAAATGGTGTGTCTTCAAGGCCTGTTTGAGGGTCACAGTGATGCAAGCTGGGTTTCCCTGTGAGCCTGCCACATGGGTGGGCTGTGTACTCAGAGGAAATCTAATTTCCATGAGTATTCTCTGGTTCGTTCTCCTTTTGTTCACTTCAGTTCTGGGAAGCATTTGTATTTCTCTGTATTTATGTATTCCACAGGTTAAACTGGACACTCACACATATTTAGCAGTGAGTGCTAAACCCTTCTTCCCACTCATCCTCTATCCATCCTATACCTCCCATCATGACTCTTTTCAGTTTGGATATTCATATTATGTACATTCTGTAAAGTCTAGTAGGTATTCCTGGGCACATAGTGCTCAGTGCTTTCAGTGATCACACCAGTAAGGTCTCCACCTTCCAGCTGATCATCAGTTTTCATGCAAATGCTGTTTGCATATTTATCCCAGTAAGTTTCAGTGGAGTTGACCAAGTTATAATAATGACAGCGATAGAAAAAGCAATGTTCATAAACACTTAACCTGTGTATGAATTTGATGCTAAATGAAACAGGTTCAGAACATAATTTTCCTTGAAGGATTCAACTTCTGCACTTCCTAAACTATGTCACACAGAAAAGAACACGGAGGAGTTGTCTGTCACCACTTTGTGTGGTGTGGTGGTTCGGCAGTTACCTGCCACCCCACACACACTTTGAAATAACCCAGGCTAGAACTCAGGTCAGCTGGAAGTTAAGGAAATGAAGCTTTATATATTTACAGCATTGCACAATATATGAGCAGATATTTACAATGGATAACAAATATGTACAGATATATACAATAAAAAGGTAATACAGAAACTCCACACCCATCCCAGAGGTACAAAAAAAATCCCTAAGAGGGGTTTCTAACCACCCTACCACCTTCGCCCATTCCCAGTCTTATGTCACTGTCTGTCTTACATGCCAAGTAAGCAAAAGTAGATCAGCCAGGGAGATTAGCAGCAGGAAAGTAGTTATCAGTTACTCAAATCCAGCTAAGAAGGCAGGGAGAGAGATGCAGCAGCAGCCATGGCTCAAAGCAGTCTGCTGTATCTTTCTTTGTATTCTAACTTTATACCATTTTAGTAAACAAATGAGTGAAGTAGAATCAAATTTTGTTTTCTTTTCTCAGCCTATAGTCTAATTTTCCATTCAAATCCTCCAATTAGTTCAAATCCTGATGTGTGGCTACTTCTGGGTGAAGTATTGCAGTTTGTCAAACAAACATAGTCTTTAAAAAAAAAAATAAGTCTTTATATGCTTTCAAAATACAGGTTCTCATTAGTCGATAGTTGAGGAGAAGTCTCCTCCAAGCTGCAGTGAATTAATATCATATTCTCAGGTATTTGAGGTAGTGCACTTCAAAATGGAAAATGAGACCATGTGTAATGTAAATTCCTGTTTACCGTAAATGTTGTGTGATGGGTTGAAAATTACTCCCAATTAAAGTCACCAGACTAGCTCAGAAGGCTTGGAAGCAAGTGAAGCTCAACATGAGCTGGCAGTTTGCACTTGCCGCCCAGAAAGCCAACCAGAGCCTGGGCTGCATCAGGAGAAGTGTGGCCAGCAGGGTGAGGAAAGTGATTCTCCCCCTCTACTCTGCTCTGGTGAGACCCCACCTGGAGTACTGCATCCAGTTCTGGAGCCCCTGGGACAAGAGGGATGTGGACATACTGCAGCATGTCCAGAGAAGGGTCATGAGGACGCTCAGAGGGCTGCAGCACCTCTGCTATGAGGACAGACTGAAAGAGTTGGGGCTGTTCAGTGTGGAGAAGAGGAGGCTCCCAGGTGACCTTATGGTAGCCTTCCAGTATCTGAAGGGGGTCTACAGGAAGGCTGGGGAGGGACTACTGACAAGGTCTTGTAATGACAGGATGAGGGGGAATGGGTTTAAAGTGGCAGAAGGGAGATTTAAATGAGATGTTAGGAGTAAGTTCTTTGCAGTGAGGGAGGTGAGACACTGGCACAGGTTGCCCAGGGATGTTGTGGCTGCTCCCTCCCTGGAGGTATTCAAGGCCAGGTTGGATGAGGCCTTGAGGGACCTGTTCTAGTGGGAGGTGTCCCTGCCTATGGTGGGGGGTTAGAACTGGATGATCTTTGAGGTCCCTTCCAACCTAAACCATTCTACAATGATGGATGCACCAAGGTGAAAGAGTTCCAAAGATGGTTGCTCTCCCCACGTTCTTTGCTGGAGAGCATGTGGCGAATGGCAGTGGCAGGAAAGCAAGACGCTGGCTGATCATAGAATGGTTTAGGTTGGAAGAGACCTCAAAGATCATCCAGGGAGGGAGATGAGGGAGAAGGGGCAAGAGAGAGAAACAGGAAGTTCATCCTCCCTTTCTAGGGGGTCTCAGCAGGAAGTGGGAGGGGCTAAACATGACACCTGGGGGCAGGTCAGACCACCCCCATTGAGGAGTCAGGATCCAGTTCAGCTAAGCCTTCCCAAGAGGCCTTAACCCTTTACACAGAGTAAGGAAAATAATATTCAGACTTGAAGTATATAAACCACCCGATCATGAAAGAAATTAAAAAATTCTATACAAATCTAAGTGTTGGCATACAGTTTTCAACCCCCTTTGAGTGTATTTTTTGACAGATTCCTGAGTTGGCTGACTTGTGATTTTATCAGTGATTTGGGAAATCTGTGCATAGTGCTAACTCCCAAAGACAAGTTCTGGTCCCATCAATTTAAGAGAGATATTGAGGTACTGGAATGTGTCCAGAAAAGGGCAGTGAAGCTGGTGAGGGCCCTGGAGCACAGCCCTGTGAGGAGAGGCTGATGGAGCTGGGGTTGTCTAGCCTGGAGAAGAGGAGGCTCAGGGGTGACCTCATCGTTGTCTACAACTACCTGAAGGGAGGTCATAGCCAGGTGGGGTTTGTCTCTTCTCCCAGGCAGCCATCAACAGGAGAAGGATACACAGCCTCAAGTTGTGCTGGGGGAGGTATAGGCTGGATGTTACGTTGAAGTTCTTCACCAAGAGAGTGATTTGCATTAGAATGGGCTGCCTAGGGAGGTGGTGGAGTCACCATCCCTGGAGGTGTTCAAGAAAGGACTGGGTGGAGCACTTAGTGCCATGGTCTGGTTGATTGGCTAGGGCTGGGTTCTAGGTTGGACTGGATGATCTTGGAGGTCTCTCCCAATCCGGCCTAGGCCATTCTATTCCATTCCATTCTATTCCATTCTATTCTATTCTATTCTATTCTATTTTATTCTTTTATTAAGCAGGGCAGGATCTAGCACTTAGCAAGCTCAAAAGGTTTACCTGCATTTTGTGATAGTGTAAGAGATGTAAAAAATGCAGCTGTTTAAAAAAAATGTAGCTCAATATCCAACTTAAAAGCAGAAAAACTGAGTACAAGCGCTGTAGTATCTGTAAATAGAGCTGTGCAATTTACTTGGTATTTTAAAAGTTTGTCCAGTAAGTCCTCTGGTATGACTGGATTTAATATAAAGCAGGCATTCTTTGGAATCTATAGATAAAAGCGTGCCTGTTGGTTGCAAAGCATAGTTTCAAAACGTGCTGCTTGCATCATTTAAAGATATGGAATAATTGGATAAGAATATGGCATTGTAAGAAAAAAAGAAGAAAGCTATGAAACGTATTTCAGGTCTGTCAAATTCTGTAATCAGGATTAAATACCTTTAAAGGTATTTTAAAAGCTCTGGGAAATGTTGTTCATCAACCAGTGCCTGAGGTTTTCTGGAAATGTGTGCTGGTTTGAACTAATTGGAGAATTTGAGTGAGAAATTAGACTATTGGCTGAGAGAGGAAAACACAGGATGGCACTGCACCCAGAGCTTTACTGAGAAAGAGAAAAAAATGTTTTAAGTATTGTAACCCAAACATAGATAGGGCAGACGGTTTCAGGCTGCTCTGGACTGTGCCTGCTTCTCTTGCATGGTTCCTTTTGTCTCTCTGCCTTTTGTAGCTGATTCTTAATAATTCTACTAACTTCTTTCCTACTACTAATCCCCCTGGACCATCTACCTCCGCCTATCTGCAGCATCAACAGGTGGTGAGATAAGATTGGGGAAGGGGAGAAAGATGGTAGGGGTGGTTGGTTACCCGTCTTGGGGATTTTGATCTCTGAGAGGGCTGTGGTGTTTCTGTATTACCTTTTCATTGTATATATCTGTAAATATCTGTTATAACTTGTAAATATCTGCTTGTATATTGTGCATTGCTGTAAATACAAAGCTTCATTTATCAACTTCCTGTGTTCTTAGTCCAAGCCTGGGTTTATATCAAAAGGTGGAGGGTGCAGGTAACTGCCAAACCACCACAGGAAATCACACTTATACTGCATAATTTTTTTAGCCTTAAGGAAAAAATAGTGGGTTTCCATTTAGTTTAGTTTAATTTTCCCCACTAAGTGTCATTTCACAAATGCAGGACACCTCCTCTTGTTTTTTCTTGAGGAGCCCAGATTGCTGCTATGTGTTGTCATCAGAACAAGCAAAGCAGTACCAAAATTCTCTTCCAAGACTTTCTCACATTGTTGAGGAATTCATTAATCGTGGAACAATTGAGCTTTGTGTAAAACGTCACAAAGAACATCTCTACAGGGGCCCTGGAGGCATTAACTAGAAGATGTTGGGGTTTGGACAGTCTTATCAGTGAGTGAAATGAAATGTCACACATCTCAACTGCTAAGTAGTCATCAATCATCCTTCGGAGAGCAGGAGGAGCATTCTGTGTTAACCTCATTGATCTCAAGGAAGGAAACCTCTCCTTCCCCCCTTGAAAGCATGAATGATGATGACTCCTCAGGGTTTGAAGCTATGTGACACTTGATTTAGGGGCTGCTGTCATCACTTGGGAGGCAGGCTGCCATCTCTCCCCTTTTAAAGTCCTATTGAAAGGGTTATTGGTTAAGTCATGAAAAACAAAGAACCTTCATTTCCATCCCAAATTGAATTCACCGTAGTTCTGCTTAGCAGTTTACCTGGTTTACAAAGGATGTGTCTCATTACTCTTTAGAAATTATAAATAAAATAAATAAGACACACTGAATGTCACTTTGCCTGGGGATAAGGACCTGGGGGTCTTGGTTGATGAAAAGCTCAACATGAGGTGGCAGAGTGTGTGCGCAGCCCAGACAACTAACTGTGGACAGCAGGACAGGGGAGGTGATTGTCCCCCTTTACTCTGCCCTCATGTGACCCCACTTGGAATACTGTGTACAGTTCTGGAGCCCCCTACACAAGAAGGACATAAAACTGGTGGAGTGAGGGACCAAAAAGCTCATCCAGTCCCAATCCCCTGCCATAGGCAGGGACACCTCCCACTAGAACAGGTTCCTCAAGGCCTCATCCAACCTGGCCTTGAACACCTCCAGGGAGGGAGCAGCCACAACCTCCCTGGGCAACCTGTTCCAGTGTCTCGTCACCCTCACCGTGAAGAACTTCCTCCTAACATCCTGTTCAAATCTCCCCTCTGCCAGTTTGAACTCATTCCCCCTTGTCCTGTCATTACAAGACCTTGTGAATAGTCCCTCCCCAGCTGATTGTTGATGCTACCTTACTCAGGTTTCCTAAGGAAAAAAAAGAAAAAATTAAGAGTTGTAACCCAAACATAGCTAAGTCAGAGTATCAATGTGACCTGTTCAAATTAACTTTTCCAGGCAATTCCCACCTCACAGACTCCTACATCACTGCCTGTACCTCACCCACTTGCACTGCATCTGCAAGGCTTGCCTTTTGTTTGGACACCTCCCACTAGATCAGGATGCTCAAGCCCTCACCCAGCCTGGCCTTGAACACCTCCAGGGAGGGAGCAGCCACAACCTCCATGGGCAGCCTGTTGCAGTGTCTCATCACCCTCACTGTGAAGAACTTCCTCCTAACATCCCATTTAAATCTCCCCTCTTCCAGTTTAAACCCATTACCGCTTGTCCTGCCATGACAAGACCTTGTCTCCAGCCCTCCTGTGGGCCCCCTTTCATATACTGGAAGGCTACTATAAGGTCTCCTGGAAGCCTTCTCTTCTCCAGGCTGAAAAGCCCCAGCTATCTCAGCCTGTTCCAGTGTCTCACCACCCTCACTGTAAAGAACTTCCTCCTAACATCCCATTTAAATCTTCCCTCTGCCAGTTTAAAACCATTACCCCTTGTCCTGTCATTACAAGACCTTGTGAATAGTCTCTCCCCAGCCCTTCTGTAGGCC
>VWZI01012367.1:5945-22702 GCA_013396835.1 Psilopogon haemacephalus | reverse complement strand
ACTGGTCTCCAGGTGGACATTGTGCCCTTGATCACCACTCTCTGTGTGCAACCATCCAGCCAATTCCTTATCCAGCGAGTTGTCCACCCATCAAGTCCATGTTTTTCCAGTTTGGTGACCAGGATGTCATGTGACTCCAAGGCCCTTCTTAGATTCAGGTAGATGACATCAGTTGCCCTTCTCTTGTCCACCACTGCTCTGACTTCATCATCGAAAGCTACCAAACTAGTGAGGCATGTTTTGCCCTTGGTGAAGTCATGCTGCTTGGCATCAGACATCTCTGCTTTGTTCTCCATCTGCCGCAGCAGATCCTTGAGGAGGATCTGCTCCATGATCTTGCCAGGCACAGAGGTGAGGCTGACTGGTCTGTAGTTCCCAGGGTTGTCCTTTTTTCCCTTCTTGAAGATGGGTGTTATATTTGCTCTTTTCCAGTCAGCAGGAACTTCACCAGTCTGCCATGACCTTTCAAATACAATGGAGAGTGGTTTGGCAAGTTCATCTGCCAGTTCCCTCAGGACCTGTGGGTAGATCTCATCAGGCCCCATGGACTTGTGCATGTTCAGGTTCCTTAGGTGCTCACGAACATGATCTTCAATTACAGTGGGCAGGTCTTCACTCCCCCAGTTCTTACTTTTGCCCTCTGGAATTTGGACATAGTGGTTGGAGCACTTGCTGCTGAAGACTGAGGCAAAGAAGCCATTGAGAACCTCAGCCTTATAACTTCAGTGGTAATGCTTCATAACTCTTTTACTCCACCTGTTTTGAAAGCAGAGATTTTTGCAGCTTTTCAGTTGCTTATTCTTTATATTGGATTGAGTTGCAGGTTTAAGTAAAGGTTCAAGGCAGTGCAGTGGTGTATGAGCTTCAAACAGATGATTTTTGCTTTAAAACCTTACATTGTAAAGAGA
The DNA here is from genome assembly GCA_013396835.1 of Psilopogon haemacephalus. Classification (NCBI taxonomy): domain Eukaryota; kingdom Metazoa; phylum Chordata; class Aves; order Piciformes; family Megalaimidae; genus Psilopogon; species Psilopogon haemacephalus. Next base: position 21,794 of record VWZI01012367.1, on the reverse strand, counting down.
TTTATCCAAGAATACTTTATGTAAGACAATGCATGTATCCCTGTGCTTCTCTCTGTGTCTCATTCTTACTAAATTATTTATTCTTTTTTTTAATGTCATCTCTTCAAGAATATTTTATTTTCCTGATACTTTGCCTCCTTTATTCAAGTCTATTCATTCTTTCCTATTTGTTCACCCATGTAGTGCCTGTTTTGTAGTTTTTCTGTGTATCCTGCTCTTTAGATATGCAATGGTCCATGTTTTTTTCATCATTTATTGGTAGTTGCTTTGATGACCTAGTTTTCAAAGTGAAACCTTTTACCTGGATTCTGTGACCTTCAAAAATCTTTTTTTTCTGGGTGTAAAGAAGTACTTCTCCAATTAATTGATAAATAATTGTTCAAATTAATAAAGAATTTGCCAATAGAGCAAAAAATCAGAACAAAGCTCTATTTTTTCACTGTTTCCAATAGGATTTTCCTTGAAAATTGGTGAAGCAGCTTAAAGCTGTGTAGTGAGAAAGCATTCTTCTCTCTCCAACTTTACCAGGTGAAATGAACTAGCAAAGCTGCAGATGAGAGATATTCATACCCTGTAGCAGAATATGTGAATTACAACCTCTGTGTGTACAGAGATTTTGAAAGCAATGAGTTACTAACAAGTCACTCCTTTAGAGCCTTATTTTACTCTTTTCCCAACTCCGGCTTATGCATATGGTGACTGGAGATTTGTGTCCTTCTAAATTCTAATTTAAATTCATTACATTCCTGGTCACAATATAATGGTAATACAACTTTTTAAAAACCTTTTTTTGTCAGAACAAGAGAATAACATACATAATTCTGTCTACTTGCATTCAGGATTAAAGGTACTAACAGTTTACAGATATTTTGTCAGTAAAAAGAATAATTAGTGGTCTCTAGAAGGTCCTACTTTTCATAATAGTTGGAATGACTGATCTAATTAGGTGTTCAGGGAGAGACTTGATGAATATATTCATCTTTCTAGAATGAATTTTACTAGGAGAAACTTGCATTGGAACCTAAGATTTGTTGAAAGTGTTAGGTTTGTGGTGTACTTTCTATACACTTAAAATGCCAAGAGACAATAATCCTACAATGGGACAATAGTGAAGGCTGCCATCAGGAACATGCTGATGTCTCCTGAAGACCATGAAGCAAAGTACCAGCATTCCCCTATCAGATCATGCCTGATAATACGAAGACCAAAGGAACAGATCAGAGTTTTTACTGATCCGTTTCACCCATTGCAATGAATAGGGAAAGCAGGCTTATTAGTGCAGGAAAAGGTACTATTCATGATGGAAAGAATGAGGAGGCAAAAAGGTTTAAGGAAGTGGTCAAAGATTTGGTGAAGAATGTCTAAAGAGAGGATGGAGATTTCAGCCAAAAAGTCAATTTAAAACAACTGTGAAGTTTAATTTTACAGTCTGTCGTGCATTGTTACAGGGAGAAATTAGTTTAGCTGTAGGTTCTTGGGAATGAAATGCAAGATCAGACCTTCTGCAGTTGACCTCTGTTGCAATCATTTTCAGCAGTACACAGTTTTACTGCAATCTAACAAGTAGCAATATTTGTACAAACACTTGAACAGGTGTGGAGTTCTGCAGGAAACGTATTTTTGAGACAGACTATTACCCCAGTAAATGTCTGGGGAAGAGAGATTTCTTTGAGGTGAAAATAACCAAAGGCTCTGCATATAAATCTTGTGGTTCTGTTGTCCAGAGTGATGTACAGCTAGTCTGCTTCAAAGAGATGTTGAGCATTCATTTAATTGTTTTTGCAGTTTTAAACTGTGATTAGTCCTCAACGTTAGAGCAGGGTAGCTGAGCAGACACTGGAGACAAATGTTGACTGAAAGTGTCACTTAGTAAAAGTAGGTGCACCAATAACAAATTAGGGTCATGGCAAGTCAGAGGAGATGTCAGTTTCAGTATGCACATCTATGCTGACTGGTTACCATTGCAGACAGTTTTTCAGAGGGTATCCATGAGAAAGCTGAGGAAGCATGTGTCACTGGATATACTTTTTTGCTGGTGCATCACAAGAATAGTCTCCTTATTTCTTCCCCATGTCTTTTATATTGTGTGCCATTTACAGGCTGTAAATGTGCCTCATTATTATTTTCTCCTTCCTCTTGGGACAGTCAGTTTGAAAGGGCACAGCTTCCAGACATAAGGTTCATAATTCCAAGTTAACACCAATCTTTATGCACACTGTTCTACTTCCATTAGTCTGAGAAACTTGAGTTATGATTTTTACTGTAACAGACTTTGGAAGCTGTAGTTAATGCAAAGAATAGTTCATGCAAAGAATTCTACAATCTGTGTATAGTAATTGCACTTTAACCAGAAAATGCAAAGCACTGTGTGGTGATGCTGTTACTATGGCAGAACCTCGGTTCACACATTTCTGCTAAATGGTTCTGTCTCCTTCAAAACTCTAGTGCTTATATAAGCAATGCCAACAATTCTTCTACTTGTAGGGGGATACTAAGATTTCCTAAATGTGGGCATGAGTCAAAACCCTCAATCCAAAATTTTGTAAATTTCAAAATATTTGGTTAACTGATGGTATCTCTGGACTGCATTAAGAACAATGTGTCCAGCAGATTGAGGGAGGCTCTCTTCCTGCTCTGCTCTGCCCTAGTGAGACCTCACCTGGAATATTGTGTCCTGTTCTGGTCTCGCAAGTTCAAAAGAGACAGGGACTTGAGAGAGGGCCAACAGAGGGCTACAAGTATGATGAAAGGGGTGGAGCACTGCCTGATGAGGAAAGGCTGAGAGCCCTGGGGCTGCTTAGTCTGGAGAAGTGAAGACTGAGAGGGGATCTAATAAATGTCTATAAATACCTGAGGACTGGGTGTCAGGAAGGGAGGGACAGCTTTTTCTCACCTGCACTCAACATGAGGAAGAACTTATTTACTGTAAGTCACAGAGCACTGGAACAGGCTGCCCAGAGAGGTTGCGGAGTCTACTTCTCTTGAGACTTTCAAAACTTGTCTGGATGCATTCCTGTGTGACCTGAACTAGATTATGCTCTTGCTCTGGCAGGGAGGTTGAACTTGATCTCTGGAGGTCCCTTCCATTCCCTAACATCCTGTGATCCTGTGAACTATTTTGAACTTAAGTAAAAGTTAAATGCGCTTAAGTTGTGCATGAGTTTTAGGCTCTGAAGCAAAATTCAACAAGTTCCAGCTTTAAACAAAGACACCAAGATGGTTTTAATGTAACTCTACAAATTCCAGAAGATATCGAAGTCAGTCAGCCAAGTAGTAAGTCAGCATGGAATACATTTAATCCTGCACTACAAAAGGCACTCCAGCATGGACTTAGATCAGGATCTGGTAATTGTAGCATTGTGGCAACAGCATATCTTGAAAATTTGTTTTCCAATTGAATTTCTTTAAGTTGGTAGCTCTAGAAAGAATTCATGTTGGTCAAATACTTGGATATAACTTGTAAATATTAAAACATGTTTATTAGGACTATTCTGCTAATAGTCTAGTTGCCAAAAAAACACAGCAACACCGAATATTTCAGCCTCTATGAGTGGTTTAGGCTCTAAATCGTAAGTTGTTTCACCTAGAATATTGGTATCATGTCTTTGTTTAGGGCAGATCTATGTTATACATGGTGGAGATAGTTGTGCTATTGCCAGCTCATGGCTTATTGAGGACTGTGTGATTCTCTTGATGAATCATCCCTATGCAGGATGAGATACCGTAATCTGTCTTGCAGGGTAATTTCAGGACCCTTCATGCTTTTAGTGTCCTCTGAAGTGGTTATACTCTGGCCCCAAGTATTTCTGGCCTGAGTTTTGCAAATTGTCTGTGATGTGCTAAGCTGAAAGTAGCTGAGAAAATTGTCACTGCTCAGTGCTTTATGATAAATAATGGTTTGTTCTCCATTTTACTGAAAATCAGAGCTATTTATAGAATTTTTACTCTCCCAGAAAATTAGACTGCAAACAGCTGAATCTTCTAAGCAGTTATGCAAACTTGTAAGAGAAACTGGATTTACTAATGCTGATCAAGTAATGAAGCAAGACAAATTATTTTCTTAGTTTCTAAGGTTTTAGAGACATTGCAGAAATACTAATTGACCCCACCTCCAGCAGCATTGTTCAGTTCTGTATTGCTAAGTGCTTTCAGGCAGAAAACTCTGAGAGTGGTAGGAAGGCAGAAATTTATTTGGCCAAAGGGATGATGAGCATGCAGCTGTGTCAGGTGGGAAGGACAGGGACTGAATCATACTGGTTGCAGATGGGCTGCTTGGTTGTGACTCATGCTAGGGCTGGAGCAGAAATTTGAGTCTTGCTGCTGCTTTGCAAAGTTCCAGTTCTCTCTATTGGCTGAGCTGTGCATCTCTGCTTCACTGATGAGGGATCTTTTCTTCAGATGTGTAAAGCAAATGTGAACTCCCGTGCATTGTCCTGATACTAAAAAGCACTTAACTGATATAATCACACCAGTCAGAGTTAAGGTAGGATCATGATTTAGTTCGGATAATTCTATGAATCTTTTGTTCATCTACACACATAATTGGAAGTTGGTACCCTTTGTACATGACATTTTAAAGAGTCTGACATTTAGTCAAGGTGACCACCAGCTGGTAACTTTTCAAAAATCAATAATGCAAATAGTAGGCTGTTAGAAAAAATACCACTGTGAGGTCGTCTTTAAAATAAAGCATCACTGCCCAGTCCTCTTTGCAAAAAGGGACAAAACAACTGGATTAATTAATATGTGTGCTTTCTGACAATGAGGTGGCTGCTTATACAGACAGTCTAACAGTAAGAGCTGTTATTTTGCTTTGTTAGTATAGGGGAACAAATAGTCTAATATTAAGCTTGAACACTTGTCTTTTGTTAGCAGCAGAACTGTTAGTCTAATACATAAAAGCAAGAACAGTGACTTTGAAATGAATGGTCTGAATCATGTATCAGCAGGCACACTGTTAATATGGTTATGCTACTTAAAAAGATAGTCTCCAGCCTTTGAAAGAAGGATATATTGTCCAGAAGGCAAAACCTACAAAGAACAATATTCCATCAAGCAAAAAGATGTAACAAAGACTATAAAATCTGTTTTTAAAAAAACACTTTTTTTTTTTTTTTTCTGATTTAAAAAACCTCGTTTCTCATATAGAAGTAATATTTTAATTCCAGTTTGTACTGACTTTGGTAATAATTTATATTGCTATAATATTAGACATAAGTTTGTTCTATACCACTCTTTATATATCTGTAGGAAACTCCTTCCTCAACAGGAGGAAGCTTTTACAGGAGTCATTTGTACGAGTGCGAGTGTGTTAAATTCTTTAGCAAAATTTGGCTATTTTAGCTATGGTAAAGAAATATGGAACTGAGAATCACAGAGTACATTGAGGATGAGTGTAAGGCAAAAAGCATATGAAATGTCACCCACCGTGTTACTAAGGCTGTATTAAGGTACTGTGAAAATGAAATGCCTCATTTAATAAAGATCGTGTCCAGTGAAAAAAAAGAGAGATTTGGTGCAGAAAGATGCCTTGTACTACTCTCCACTTTTTCTGAGAGGTTAATAAAGTGGAACTTTAAGAAAACCAGGACACATCACAGGGCTTTCAGCAGAGTTTGAGAGCTGAGGAAGGTTCAACAGAGTTTTAATGAACAGTCATTGGTGTAGATATGTCTGCCAAGAGTGAAAACGTTGTTGTTCATAATGAATGTTTTAACAATTGTGTTATGTTAGTGTTCAAAAGTTTTTTAAAGATCCAAAGTTGATGACTGATTGTGCTGAAATATTTTAATGAGTAAAAAAAAAAATTACAGGCTGTGAAAAGAAAACAACAGTAATGTCTACTTCACTCATAGGTTTACTGAGATGTATAAAAGCAAGGACATAAACATAGATAAGACAGAGTCGCTCTCTGTCTGCGGAGTCTGAGCTCTCTTCCTCCCTGGCTTCTAGCTGGATCTGTGTAACCCAACTAATTGATTCTCCTTCTAACCCCCCTGGCCGATCTTTCCTGTTTACCTTGCATGTAAGGTAGATTCTGGGATAAGATTAGAGGGTGGGGAGAAGGTGGAAGAGTGGTTGGGAAACCCTCTTGGGGACTCTGATTTCTGAGAGGGGTATTGTGTTTCTGTATTACTTTTAACTTGGATATTTCTGTATATAGCTGTAAATATTTGCAACATATTGTAAATATCTGCCTGTGTATTGTGCTAAGCTGTGAATATAAAGCTTCATTCTTTAAATTCCAGACAGCTGAATCTAGTCTGGGTAAATTCAAACGTGTGGAGGGGCAGGTAACTCTCGAACCATCACACTGATACTATGCAATTAAATCCCTTTGTAAGAGTGTTATAAACTAAAAGGTTGAGAAGTTCTTGAGTGTGGGGAAAGACACAAAGCAGTTAACTTATGCTGATCACTGATCACTTTGTCTGCTAAATATTAACACCTGGAGTTGATTTCATTTTTTTTCCGAGATTTCTAGAACAATGTAGATGCTTCTATGAACATCCAGCTACTTCGTCACAAAGGCCTTATTCAGTGAAGTTCTTAAGCATCACTTCTAAAAGTACTCAAGTAGTTTATGGAACCCAAAGCACATAATCATAGAATCATAGAATGGTTTAAGTTGGAAGAGACTTCAAAGATCATCCAGTTCCAACCCCCCGCCATAGGCAGGGACACCTCCCACTAGACAGGTTGCTCAAGACCTCATCCAGCCTGGCCTTGAATACATCCAGGGAGGGAGCAGCCACAACCTCCCTGGGCATCCTGTACCAGTGTCTCGCCACCCTTACTGTGAAGAACTTCCTCCTAACATCTCGTTTAAATCTCCCTCTGCCAGGTTCAACCCATTACCCTCATCCTGTCATTACAAGACCATGTGAATAGTCCCTCCCCAGCCTTCCTGTAGGCCCCCTTCAGATACTGGAAGATTGCTATAAGGTCTCCTTGAAGCCTTCTCTTCTCCAGGCTGAAAAGTCCCAGGGTTGTCCTTTTTTCCCTTCTTGAAGATGGGTTATATTTGCTCTTTTCCAGTCAGCAGGAACTTCATCAGTCTGCCATGACCTTTCAAAGACAATGGAGTGGTTTGGCTACTTCATCTGCCAGTTCCCTCAGGACCCGTGAGTGGATCTCATCAGGCCCCATGGACTTGTGCACGTTCAGGTTCTTTAAGGGGCTCTTCGAACATGATCTTCAATTACAGTGGGCAGGTCTTCACTCCCCAAGTTCTTATTTTGCCCTCTGGAATTTGGACATAGTGGCTGGAGCACTTTCTGCTGAAGACTGAGGCAAAGAAGTCATTGAGCACCTCAGCCTTATCCATGTCCCCTGTCGCCAGNGTCCAGGAGTTCTCCATTCATCCATGCAGGCCTCCTTGCATTCTTACCTGCCTTCCTCTTTTTTGGGATGCATTGCTCCTGGGCCTGAAGAGGTGATCCTTGAGCAATGACCAGCTTTCCTGGGCCCCTCTTCCTTCCAGAGTTTTTTTCCCATAGTACCCTCTTGAGCAGATTCCTGAAGAGACTGAAGTCTGCTCTTCTGAAGTCCAGAGCAGTGAGTTTACTGTGTACCCTCCTTTACATCCATTCTGGTCAGCTGTCTCTGAAGGATGTGAGGAATGTATATGTGAGAACAGATTCTGTTAGGAAAATGAGCCTATACCCTATTTCTATGTAAAATACTTTTTTAGCATATTATTTTGAGTCAGAAGTAAGATTTCTGAAGGAAACACCATCCTCACCAGCTGTGCTTTGGATGGCCTCATGGAGGCATGAGTCAGAGCTGAAGAGTCCTTGTCAAGGTTTCCCAAGTTGCTTCTAGGTTTGAATCTCTCCATGTCAGCATATAATACTTAAATAGCAGAAAATACATTTTACAGAAGAGCTCTGCAGAGGAGACCTAACTCTTGTCTGATGTAAGAGTTGCCCAAAGGAATAGTCAAAGAATTATAGAAAGAATTCTACAACAGTCACTCAATACCAAATTCAGTAGTGCTTGTAGCTCTCTCCCAGCAGCCATAGTTTCCTATAGTGATGGTAAGCTGCTCATGTTTTCTTTTATTTCACTTAAATTACCTAACTAATAGATCACACAAAGCCACAAAACTGTGGAGTCATGACCCTGACAGTGTATGAAACTTGTGGTTTGTAGTACCCTGGCAGTGTTCCCAGCATCTCCAAAACTGGTGAGGCTGTAGTGCTGGCTTTGCAGTCTGCTGTCCAAGACCCGGCCAGAGATGCAACCAATGCCTTCCTGGCATCTGCTGTCAGAGGAGAGCGTGTCCCACCATTTCCCACAGGCTTATTCCTATTCATGTGAATAGAGCCAGGCATCATATGTTCATGTTCACAAGCAGGCATCACAAAATAAAACACAGTCATGGTCATNGTGAAGAAGACTGGTTTTGATTCTAAATTTAAAAATAAATAAAACTGAAAAGCAAAAAAAGCCCAAAAAAAAAAAAAAAAAAAAAAAAAAGTGATAAAAGTAAACCTTTGAATAGAATGCTAGAAAGTTTCATAGTGCCCATGATTGCAACACCTTTTCTCAGAAGTCATGAAGACAAGAAACTTGCTTCTTTTTTTTTTTTTTCAACCTACTGCTGCTACTGAAGAAAAGAAGAAATCTTGTACTCACATCTGGTGACTGATCTTCAAGAATGAAACAAATCATATAAGTATCCTGAGGCTTTTTGTAGAACTGTAGGAGATGGAATCACTGTTTGGGCTGGGTGCTTATACTGTTGTGTGAGTGTGCTTCCTCTTACATGGAGTCATTAAGATGCATACGGAGATAGCAAAACGTATAGTAATGTTACCACAGCAGGCAGGTTGTTACGGTGAAGGAGGTGTTTCAGGACCTGCTGCAAAATCTTGGCTAATGAATGCTTTGAGAGCATGTCAGTTGACCAGATTTTGCAATGGCATGACTGAACACTCTGCTCAAGAGCGCTAATATCTTCTGGGTAGTATTGTCACATTTCATAATTGCGTTGGACAAAATAGAATATGACTTCTTCAGTAGATGGACACCCTGGAGGTTGTTCAGCTTGTCACGCTAGATAAGTCATGTCCTTTGCCTCTGTATTAAAGTTCATCTATATTTGTTCAAGACAGATAATACTAGACAAGCAAAGTTTAAAAAAACAAACCAAACTCAAACAGCTCTGTCTAAATGAAAAGCTATGTCATATGCCAAAACAGATAATAATATTTGATAACCATGTCAAAATACCTATTTTGAAATTTAAAAACACCATGAATATAAATGCTGTGATATAGGCACTGAGTTTATTTTCCTTTAGTCTTTGGTATTGAAACACTGCCTTGGTTCTGTGATAGACTCTAAATTGTTGATGAAGATTATAATTCCTTGTTTATCGAAAAGCAGAAGTGAGCTTTAAGAGTCATTACTTCTTACTTCTCATTTTACATAGATATGAACAACATTTAATTGCAAGAGATTCTAGCACATGTTTTCAATCACACAGAGGGGGGGTTGTATTTTTCCTGTCATAAAATAGCAGGTATCTTTCTCTAAGCATTCTATAGATTTGATAATATTTTTGTTAATATATTTGCCCTGCTTTAAAACACAGAACCACAAAACATTAGAGGCTGGGAGGGACCTCCAGAGACAGAATAGAATAGAATAGAATAGAATAGAATAGAATAGAATAGAATAGAATAGAATAGAATAGAATAGAATAGAATAGAATAGAATAGGCCAGGTTGGAAGAGACCTCCAAGATCATCCAGTCCAACTGATCTCCCAGCTCTAGCCAATGGCACTAAGTGCTCCATTCAGTCTTTTCTTGAACACCTCCAGGGGTGGTGACTCCACCACCTCCCTGAGTAGCCCATTCCAATGGCAAATTACTCTCTGTGAGGAGCTTCCTCCTGATATCCAGTCTAGAGCTCTGCTGGCACAACTTGAGACTGTGTCCCCTTGTTCTGTTGCTGGTTGCCTGGCTACAACCTTCCTTCTGGTAGTGGTAGACAGCAATGAGGTCAGCTCTGAGCCTCCTCTTCTCCAGGCTAAACAACCCCACCTCTCTCAGCCTCTCACAGGGCTTGTGCTCCAGGGCCCTCACGAGCTTCATTGCCCTTTTCTTGGCATGTTCCATTACCTCAACATCTCTCTTGAATTAAGGTCATCATGTCCAACCCTCCTGCCAAAGCTGGATCACCTAGAATGCATCCAAATGGATTTTGAAAGTCTCCTGAGAGGGAGACTCCACAGCCCCTCTGGAGAGCCTGTTCCAGTGCTCTGTCACCTTCGCTGTAAAGAAGTTTCTCCTCATGCTCAAGTTTGCAGCTGTTGCTCCTTGTCTTATTACTGCACACCAGTGAAAAGAGATTGGCCCCATCCACTTGACACCCACTGCTCAGATATTTATAGACACTGATGATATAGACTCAACAGCCCCAGATTTCTCAGTCTCTCTTCACAGGGCAGAGGCTATGGGTCCTAATCATCCTTGTGGTTCACCATTGGACTCTTTCCAGCAGTTCCTGTCTCTGTTGAATCGGGGAGCCCAAAATTTGACACAGTATCCCAGGTGTGATCTCACCAATGAATGACAATTTCTGCTTTCACTTAGCAAGCTTTTGTCTTTCCAAAGAATTCTTTTCACTGTAAGAATTCAACAGGCTCATATTTTTAGTTTACAGTTATATGAGCAGTGACCTCCTGCATTCCTTGGTATTCTTTTGGTCCATCTCCATGTGGCTTTCCTCGCTTTTTTTGTTCATGCATGTGCCACAATGAACAGTTAGTATGTAAGCATAAATATTAAAACTTGTCAGTGCTCATCCTAGGTTTTATATTACCTGCTTAACTGCCTGCAGTGGGATTTTTTAACAATCCAGAACAATGTAGTTTAAATCAATAATATGATTCTTGTACTTGGCACTAGGTGGTTTTTCTAAAGAAATAGAAAGCATGTCCCTGATTGGGTTGACTGCATATTATTCCTCTTGTTTTTTAATTACAGTTTCAAAGGGAAAATGCCTAGTATATATGATAAAGACATACAGACATAAGTAGTTTCTATATACCTTGAAGAGCAGTTGATTGAAAGCAATGCCTTTGTGGCTTCATATTTCTTCAAACGAGAAAACACTCTCACGTGGAATTTAGTGCCACCTCTCTTGTCAGCTAGATTTTCAAGCTTCTACAAACAATAATGTTTAAAAAGGTGCCCATCAAGTGAGATTTGGTATGTAATCTTCAGTGCCCTTTCTTTAACATAGTTAGAGCTGAAGAACATTGGGAGGGACATTTACTGAACGTTTTCTTCTCAAGATATTGTGATTTTTACTTTGACACTGTTGCACATAAACTGCTACGTTTTGTGATGCTCTGTCATCGTAAGAATCAGCTCTCCCCCAGAAATCCTGATATGAAGAAAAGTGATTGCTGTTTCCTAGAACACACTGCAGATAGAACAAATTGTAATTCCTTTAGACTGGAAAGTTAACCATAACAAATGTTGTCATCTTTTATCAATGGTAACAACAGGTAAAATGAATAAGAAGCATTTTCTTGAGATTTTGCAGTATGTATTGTAATTGCCTGTGACAGGCTGAACCTGAGACTGATCCTGGCCCTTCTTTAATGTAGTTAGTCCCAAGAAACAAGAAAATAAAGTCCATGACTTTCCCATATTGGTACCACATACTTTGGGACAGTCTGGTTTTCTTTTGCTTGTCTAATGAATAAATTGTCCTCATTAAATAGCTCTACCAGGTTAAGACAAAAACATGTATTCATTAATGATCTAGCGAGCTAGTATATAAAAATCAACTCATGTTAGTCTGCAGAGAAATATATTTATATGTAAAGTAATTATGGTCACAGATACTTTATAAAAAGCTCTATTTTGTATGGTTTTCTAAGGGAAGCTGACTTACATGGAAGACATGATTTATGAGCATGCTGCAATAAGCAGTGGCTTGAAGGCTTAAGATACTAAATAATACATACAAGATGAAAAATCTTTATTCAGGGAGAAGAGTAGAAATTGCTTTGAATTTCTGTATAACTTAGAGTAACACACTAATCTTGCATCATAAATTACTTTCATTTACTACAGTTGTGTAATCCCAGACAAACTTTTCAGATGTATAAATTAAACTACTTGAGACGTTCCATAACAATATTTTGTTTCTGTCTTGTGCTCTTCCTTGCTAGAAAGTTTGTGTAAAGTTTTACGGACTTGTTAATGGGATCACTGGAGTTTTGTGTAGTTGCCTTGTTTAGTCTCTCTTCATGTTAGATAAATCCCAGATACCAACCACCTTTTATGCAGTAAATCAAAGTGTTGTCTTCTCATTTCTGAAATCAATTCCTGTATTCATCATTATGTTATTTCTTAGACAAACTTCTTTTTTTTTTTCCTGCCAGCAACTTTTTCAAATGGGAAATATTCAAGATGTTATTTCATTAACGTCATCTTTTTCTGTTGATAATATGCTTAGCTAAAGATGATAGAGAACACATTTGTTATCTGTAATGGTGTTCTTTTAAACTACTTTTACAGCTGTTTTCCAAATTCCACATATTCCTGGTAACTGCAAATAAAGCCCATATAATTTGGTGGTCTTCTCATTTTCCAACAAGTTTCCCACTCTGTAACATTAACATGGATGGAGAAATCACATAATGGTTCATATTGGTAAGGACTCTTAAAGGTCCTCTACTCCAGCCCCCCTGCCATGGGCCAGGGATCAGAAATGCCTCAAACAGGTGCAGGTAATTATCTACCTTGTGTTATCATCATAATCATTGTGACCCTTAGGGATACAATTTATTAAACTTACTAAGTAAGATACTTCTACTCTTTGTTTCAGGCAATATTTTATTAGTGGATGTGGATTTAAGGAACTTTAATGTTGATTTATACCTATTTAAAAAAAATATTTTTACACCGGTTTAAGTTCTCTTATGAAAATTAATACAAAGACTAATATGTGTGATACTGCTGGTTGCTGTGGAAGGGGTTCTGATTAATTAATGTGAGATGATTTTTCAGAACTAGTATTGTTTATCAAGTTTGATATTCAAACTTCTGCCCCCAACCACTAATTTTAATAATTTTGTAACAGTCATGGAACACATCACATAAATGAATTTAGATCTAGTATTAACTATCAATATGCATAAACAATTGTATTAAATTGAAATTAATGAAACTGTAAGAGAAGGTTTTTGTGGTTAATTGTTGCTTGGCCGCTAAGTGGACTCAGGGCCCTTCTGCATAGGGCAGAAGCTAGGTAAATGCAAAGCTTAAAGTATTTAGTCACAAAATATTATTTCTCCACTTGCGAGGCTAGTAACAAATTGAGACAGTATCCCAAATGCTTTGAGGGAATTCTGTCTGTTGCCTGTCTGGCCACTAACTGCTACTGAGATTTCTGATTCACCCCAGGCTCTGCAGGTTGCTGGGAGAAGGATGGGGCAGACGGTTTCTGACCTAGTCCTGGCTTTCAATGATCTGTGTGTCTCCAGGACTTTCTCATCTTAGGGGATGCAGGGTTGCTCTGACAGGTGTAGGCAGACATCTTGTCATGTGTCTCAGCAGGTACATGTTACACTGGCTGTTGCATGCAGCTATTGTGTGAAAGCAATTAAAGCTGCTCCTGGTAAACTCGAAGCAATTACAGGATGGAATATAGCTTATATTGCTATATATAATCATAGAATCATAGAATGGTCTAGGTTGGAAGAGACCTCAAAGATCATCCAGTTCCAACCCCCCGCCACAGGCAGGGACACCTCCCACTAGACCAGGACGCTCAAGACCTCATCAAGCCTGGCNTCAAGACCTCATCCAACCTGGCCTTGAACACATCCAGGGAGGGAGCAGCCTTGCCAGTGCCTTGCCACCCTCTCTGTGAAGAACTTCCTCCTAACATCCCGCCTAAATCTCCCCTCCGCCAGTTTGAACCCATTACCCCTCTAATCATAGAATCATTACCCTCAAATCATAGAATGGTTTTAGGTTGGAAGACACCTCAAAGATCATCCAGTTCCGACCCCCTGCCATAGGCAGCAACACTTCCCAATAGAACAGGTCAGAGAATCATAGAATGGTTTATGTTGGAAGAGAACTTGTGAATAGTCCCTCCCCAGCCATCCTGGAGGCCCCTTTCAGATACTGGAAGGCTACTATGAGGTCTCCACAAAGCCTTCTCTTCTCCAGGCTGAAAAGCCCCAACTCTCTCAGCCTGTCCTCATAGCAGAGGTGCTGCAGCCCTCTGATCATCTTCGTGGCCCTCCTCTGGACTCTCTCCAACAGTTCCATGTCCTTCTTCTCTAGAAACTCCAGTTGCTACAATTCCATGGACAACTCTGAAAATTGCCTCCATTCCATTACAAAGCAAAACAGAATGTATAAGGTTTCACTTTTTTTTTTTTTGCGCCTCTTTTTTGTCTCACATAAACTCTCTCCCCTCGCTTCTCCAAAATCCTATCTCCTTTTGAACTCACAGATGTTAATACAAAAAATCAGAAGTGCTTCCATACACAGAGGTGGAATGGCACTGGGATAAAATTGGTGTAAGACCAGAATCGCAGGAATTTATTTAACAAAAGCAGAAACTGGGGTGATTATCATGAGCCTTGCTGTATTTTGGCATAGCTCCCAAGAACACAGCGCATTCACTCTCTGGGATGACTTCCTTAAGAGATTAGAACCTGAAATCATATCCTCTTAACACAGCTAATGTGTCCCATTTACATTTTAGGTTAGGAATATTTAAAGCTAATAACGCCACAGGAAAAAAANNNNAAAACAAAAAACCCCAAAAAAAAAAAAAAAAAAAAAAAAAAAAAAAAAAAGTACAGTTTGATTCCATTTTGCTCCTCTCCAAAGCACACTGAAGAGGCCAAGCCACAGAGCATCAAAAGCAAATTTTAAATTCAAGCATGGATTGTGAAGATATTATGTTTTTTTTTGGGGGGGGGCGAGATTCTTTAGATAAATTTATATAAATTGTGTATATAGGAAATAGGGCGAAGAGGATGCTCAGAGGGCTGCAGCACCTCTCCTATGAGGACAGACTGAAAGAGTTGGGGCTGTTCAGTCTGGAGAAGAGGAGGCTCCCAGGTGACCTTCTTGTGGCCTTCCAGTATCTGAAGGGGGCCTACAGAAAAGCTGGGGAGGGACTTTTTAGGCTATCAGGGAATGAAAGGACTAGGGGGAATGGAGCAAAGCTGGAAGTGGGGAGATTCAGACTGCATGTGAGGAGGAAGTTGTTGAGCATGAGAGTGGTGAGAGCCTGGAATGGGTTGCCCAGGGAGGTGGTTGAGGCCACATCCCTCGAGGTGTTTGCAGCCAGGCTGGATGAGGCTGTGGGCAGCCTGATGTAGGGTAGGGTGTTCCTGGGCATGGCAGGGTGGTTTGGAACTAGATGATCCTTGTGGTCCATTCCAACCCTGACTGATTCTATGATTTTATGAAATAGAAACAAGCAACAGCTAATTTCTATAAAGATGCTAAGGCATTGTTCTTTGCAATATATGACTTTGCCATGAATTCCTGGCTAGAGATGAGCCTCATAGTTCATTCTGAGCAAGGAGAACAGCTGAAAATAGTTGCCTTTACTTCAGAAGACTTGATAAACAGAAGAAAGCAATGCCTGACAAACAAGCTATTCATTTGGGAAGTTCCTCTGAGCTCTGTTTAATAGGAACCCAAATTAATTTGCAAATATCATTTAGCTAGTCTTTGATGTGGTATATCACATCTTTATCAATGTAACAACAATTAATTAAATTTCTGATGCAGGCATTAGTATTTCTCTCCAGTCTGGGAGCACTGTAAAATTTTCTTTCCCCCCC
>VWZI01012365.1:36478-54805 GCA_013396835.1 Psilopogon haemacephalus | reverse complement strand
TCTCACTCAAATTCTCCAATTAGCTCAAACCAACACACCTTCTCAGTCTGCTCTTGTCCAGGCTGAACAGCTCCAGGTCTCTCAGACTCTCCTCATCAGAGGGAAGCTCTGGTACCTCTGGTACTTTGATTGAAGTTTGTCAATGTCAGCATATGAGATAAGAGAGTTTCATCAGTTTGTATGCCTATAGAAAAATTCAGGTATTTAATTTGCATGATAAATGCAGCTCATAGTCTGGAAGTGAATCAAACCATCAGACTAAAACAAAAAGAAAAGGTAAAGCTCCAAATAAATCACAGAAACATTCAGGTCAGAAGACACTCTCAGTATCACCAAGTCCAACCAATAACCCTACTCCAAAAGATTCACCCTAAACCATATCCCCAAGCACCACATCCAAATTACTTTTAAACACATCCAGGGTTGGTGACTCAACCACCTCCCCGGGTAGCCCATTCCAATGTCTGACCACTCTTAAAGAAGGAGCCAACAGTAGGGGAAATTAAAGCCAAGACCATTACTCATTTTTACAAAGGCATGTAGTGACAGGACCAGGGTTTATGGCTTCAAGCTGAAAAAAGATCAATTTAGATTGGACACTAGGAAGAAACTCTTCCTCACTGAGAGTGTTGAGGCACTGGAAAAGGTTGCCCAGAGAAGTTGCAAAGGCTGCAAATCTGGAAGTGTTGGAAGTCAGGTTGGACAGTGTCTTGAGCAACCTTTTCTAGTGGGAGGTGCCCTTGCCCAAGTCAGGGGAGCTGGAACTAGACAATCTTTAAGGTCTCTTCCAACTCAGCCCATTCTGATTACATTAGGTAGACTACCATTACTGAGTGCACGTGTAAACCCAGCAGTTTTGGATGACTATAACTATAGGTTGCATGTCCTGAAGAAGAAATAAAGGCATCCACATATAAAAGTACTGCTCAGGGGTTCTCTTTTGGTTACATCTATAATGCAGAAAGAATTCATTTTTACTTTAGCTGGTGATGGAAGAAGACCTGGAGACAGTTCAGCATCATTCCTTGGTAACTGGAAGAAAGTCATGGGCAGATGGAAGTAAAAGAACAAGCAATAAGGTGCATATCAGAAGAGACAAAGGAAAAAATGCCATCGATTTGCATGCCTAAAAACCTCATTGTGATCATATAACGTTCATACTCTCAGAGCAGGAAGGAATGAACAGAAGGTTGATCTATCAGGTAGTGATAGGACTGAGGGAATGGAACAAAGGTAGAAATGGGTAGATTCAGACTGGATGTTAGGAAGAAGTTCTTCACCATGATGGTGGTGAGACCCTGGAACAGGTTGCCCAGGGAGATGGTAGAAGCCCCAACCCTGGAGGTGTTTAACGCCAGGCTGAATGAGGCTCTAGACAGCCTGATCTAGTGTGAGGTTAGACATTAGAACTAGATGATCCTTGTGGTCCCTTCCAACCCTGACTGATTCTATGATTCTATCTCTGACTGAATCAGTCTACAGAGGTAAAATGCTATGATTTGTCAAGTTGTGCAGGACACTTGACACAGCCTCCAGAGGAAGATTGAAGCAGAAAGAAAATATTTTATTTCCTTTTATGATCTGGTGTTTTACCTGTGGACTCGTAAAGCTGTTACTGAAGACTCTGTCGAAGCCCTGCCAGGTCTGTAATCCAGAAGCAAAGTGAGCAGGTAGCTGGGGGCTAATTGGGGCACTTAACCCCAAATCATAAATGAGGTTCCTTGACTAAACCTTTTGGTCATCACACACTTCATCAGACAAACATCTGGGAACATCAAACTGTTGGAGTGAGTCCAGAGGAGGGCCACAAAGATGCTCAGAGGACTGAAGCAGCTCTGCTATGAGGACAGGCTGAGAGAGTTGGGGCTCTTCAGCCTGGAGAAGAGAAGGCTTCAAGGAGATATTGGAGTGGCTTCCAGTATCTGAAGGGGCCCTACAGGAGGGCTGGAGAGGGATTATTTACAAGATCTTGTAGTGACAGGATGAGGAGTGATGGGTTTAAACTGGCAGAGGAGAGATTCAAATGGGATGTTAGGAGGAAGTTCTTTCCAGTGAGGGTGGTGAGACACTGGAACAAGTTGCCCAGGGAGGTTGTGGCTGCTCCTTCCTTGAAGGTGTTCAAGGCCAGGTTGGATGAGGCCTTGAGTGACCTGTTCTAGTGGGAGGTGTCCCTGCCTATGGCAGGGGGTTGGAACTGGATGATCTTTGCAGTTACTTTCAACCTAAACTATCCTATGATTCTATTCTATGATTCTAACACCTGGTGGTGAAAGGCATATAGAGCCTGAGAGGAATATGGTGCATCCCTGTGTGGGACTAGTATAGGACTGGGAAAGTGCAGCTGACGTAGAGGAATGTAAGTAGGTGACACAGTGCTGTTTCTTCTCTCCTGCTCCTAAAGCCATATGCTAGATACATCTAGCAAATAGAGTTAAGAATCAGAGAGCTCCTCCATTGCCAGGAGCATATAGGCTGCTGGCAGAAAAGTAGGAGGGAAGCAGTCAGGTTTCATACAGGAGATTTTATAGGTTTACCTAAACTGTCACTCAGTACAAATACAGAGAATAAAAGCTTCCTATAAGAAAACAAATCACTTCCCACATTCATGGTGATAACTGCTTGTTTCCAGACAAGACCAAACAGGCAGATATATAATTGGCCTTTATTAACACAAGGTAGGAACACCCAGATCAGGTTAGAATGGTTTTCTGTCACTGCAAGTCAAACTGAGAGCAAAAAAATCTCATTCAGACAGCCCTCAGTTTTACCTTGTCATACTTGGTATCCTCTAATCACAGAACATCATGGGTTGGAAGAGTCCAATGCCCCTGCCAGAGCAGGATCCCTTAGAGTAAGTCACACAGCAACGTGGCCATGTGGGTTTGGAATGTCTCTAGAGAAGCCCCTCTGGGCAGCCTGCTCCAGTGTTTTGTCACCTTCACAGTGGAAAAGATTTTCCCTATCTTCACATGGAACCTCCTGTACTCCAGCTTGCACTGATTGCCCGTTGTCCTATCACTGGACAGAGCCTGGCTCTATTCTCCTAACACTCATCCTTCACATCTTTATAATATGAATGGGGTTGCCTCTATTTCCTCTGCTCCAAGGTAAAGAGCCCCAGCTCACAAAAGAGATGTTCCACTTCCTTCAGCACCTTTGTTGCTCTGCACTGGACTCTTTCAAGCCATTCTTTGAGGTCCTTGAAGTGAGTGACCCAGAACCAGAGCAGAGTAGAGAGGGAGGAGAACCTCGCTTGACTTACTAACCATTCCCCTTTTAATACAGCCCAGGATGCCATTGGCCTTCTTGGCCGCAAGGAAACATTGCTGGCTCATGGTCATTCTGTCCACCAGGACCCTCAGGTCCCTTTTCCTCTGCACTGCTCTCCAGCAGTTAAGCCCCCAACCTGTAGTGGTCCCTGGGGTTGTGCTTTCCCAGAGGCAAGACTCTACACTTGCCCTTGTTAAATTTCATTCAATTTCTTCCTGCCCGACTTTCCAGCTTGTCCAGGCTTTATCTTTGCTCTTTAAAAATCATTAAGAAAGACCTCTAGGATCATCAAGTCCATCCACCAACCCAAGAGTTGACAGGAACTCATGGGACTTAAACCATGTCAGTCCTGGGGCCAATGCAAACCTGCCTGCTTCCATCCTCAAGAGTGACAGCTGTAGTTTTACTTCAGGGAAAAAAAAGACACTGCAATACACTCACTGCCAAAAATGTGGCCACGCAGCTAGTCAGATGTGGAACACCACAAGTCTAAGGAGAACTGGATAATGAAATGACTCAAGAATGAGTCATCTTGCTTGCTTCTTCTGAAGGATTTGAGATGCAGCCATGCAACCTTCAGCCATGCAGGCTGATGTCTGCATTTCACTTGAGCAAAGATGGGGCAAGGGAGAGGGACTGTGATATATTTTTTAATGACTGTTCCCACAGCTTTAGGAACAGCCATACAAGTTTAATTAAATATGAGTATCTCACAGATCAGGACACCAAGAAGGATGGAGTTCAAAAGGTGAAAGACACTACTTGCAGGTCCTGCAACTATTTTTTTCCCCAGGAGCCAGCTATGAACATTTGATCTGCATTGTTAAAATTAATAAGAAATGGTAACTAAGGAAATAAAGATAAAATTACAAATTTCTGGATTAGTTCAGTCCTTGATAACAATTACAGTGCAGGCATCTCTGTACAATCTGAGCAGAAGGAACAGAGCACAATTCAGAACACCAGGATTTTATTTTAGGTTGTCATCATTTTTCCACTGTTTTGGCAAGTTACTAACTTATGTCTTAGCTTGCACAGCATTAATAAAAAGAGGTGAAAAAAAAGAAGGCATATTTTTAAAATATTTGATTAGATCTTTTGAGGAGTGATCCTTGTTCAATGTTTAAAATCATTTATGTGGAGTAAGATTTTCCAAGAAGAATGAGAACAAAATGTTGAGATCTCACTGAAATGCAATGCACTGGGGCTTCTTCTTCTCTCCTGTCTCTGCATTTCCAAGCCATGGATCTCATCCTAACACCCTGCAGGCAGAAAAGTTTTCCAGTTAATTTTCACCCTGCCTCACAAATTCAGTTCTTTCCAAGCCACAGCCTGAATTGATGAATCTCATCTTGATGATTTTTAAGAAGCATGCAACACTGAGTGCTTCTTTCAAGTTGGAGATGTCCATTTGGCACTAGTGGTTAACATTTAAAGTTGAGGCACAAACCAGTTTAAGAAAGCTTATTGTTCCAGCACAGGCTAGAGCAATAAATCAAAGAGAGAACATCCTCCTCTGCCCTAAATTTCTACTCAGACAGAAAGTCATGTTCCTTCTACTCAGGCAAAGCAAAAATTAGAATCTTCAGATGTTCTACAAAAAAAAAAAAACCAAAAACTCCAAACCTCCAGGCTTCTAAACTTCCATTATGGGGGGAACAATAAATACACTGAATTTAACTCCTGGTGCATGTTTCTGGAGTTAACAAAGCTATCTGAGAACCTGTTGGGGCTGATATGAAGTCTTTGAACCACAGCAGCAGAAATTTGCAGCTATAAGGTAGAATAGCTTGAAGCCATTCTGATCCTTAAAGACAAAATAAGGAAATATATGGGATAAAACTGCATTTTTCATTGCATCCAAATTGAAAGCATTTAACCATTATTAATATACTTAGCAAAGCATTTATAATCCACCTGAAAAGGTTTGAACCCAACAGGATAATCACGTGGGGCTGTCACCAACCAGCAATTAAATGAATGAAAATAGACTGCAAAAGCAGCTGGGAGGGTCTGAGGATGCAAAACTCAATGCATCTCATGATGTTTCCCAAAGCTACTAGTTGTGTTAAAAGACATGGTGGGGGGGGAGGGAACCATCCAAGGAAAACACAGGAATGATGAATTCACTCATTGAGCTTTCTACATGAAGCATGTTATTTGGAAGTGTGAGTTTTTTAGTGGGCTTTGGTGGTGTAGGTGGTGGTTTTAACTATAAATAACTAATTTAATATCAGCTTGAAATATGGTTTTCTCCTACTGCTTAATATCCTCCTCCCTCCCCCCACTCCCCCCATATCCACGTTACCACTGTCACATGTCTTCTTTGCACAAGGAAGAAAAAGAAAGTTATGTAACTCAGGCACTGGTAAGGCAATTTAAGAAGTTTATTTTATTTTATTTTTAACACCTGAAAACTTAATATTGCCATCCAGGCTGTAAAGGCAGATCTACAAAGGCAAAGTCTTATCTAGGTGTGAGACCTTCCACTTAGAGTCAGTTCTTTTCTTCTCTCTCCAAGCTCTGCAAAGCAAATCACAGGATCACAGGATGTGAGGGGCTGGAAGGGACCTCTAGAATCAGGTCCAACCCTCCTGCCAGAGCAGGACCAGAGAATCTAATGCAAGTCACACAGGAACACATCCAGAAAAGGAGACTCAACAACCTCTCTGGGGAGCCTGCTCCAGTGCTCTGGGACCCTTACAGTAAAGAATTTCCTCCTCATGTTGAGGTGGAACTTCCTGTGCTGAAGTTTTCATCCATTGTCTCTTGTCCTATCACAGGGCACAAGTGAGCAGAACCTGTTCCTGTCCCTTACTTCCTGACCCCAAGCCTCAGATATTTATAAACATTTATTAAATCCCCTCTCAGTCTCAGCCCCAGAGCTCTCAGCTTTTCCTCATCAAGCAGTGCTCCAGTCCCTTCAGTATCCTTGTAGCCCTCTGTTGAACTCTCTCAAGTAGATCCCTGTGCCTCTTGACATGGGGAGCCCAGAGCTGCATGCAATATTCCAGATGGGGCCTCACTAGGGCAGAGTAGAAGGGTTAGAAGAACATCCTTTGATCTGCTGGACACACTCTTCCTAATGCACCCCAGAATCCCACTGGCCTTCTTGGCCACAAAGGCACATTGCTGTCCCATGGAAAACATGTCCACCAGGACTTCCAGGTCCTTCTCCACGAGTCTGCTCTCTAGAAGATCATCTCACAACTTGAACCGGTGCAATTTATTATTCTTTCCCAGGTGCAGGACTCTGGATGGAGGAAATTAAACTGAGTTTCCCCTTATTTAATTCTCAAATGATTTTAGAAATTTAGCTTTTGACACAATTCAAAAAGAGTATTTTGAAAATTTCACCCATACTCTAATAATAAGCATTCTCCACTTAGACCAGTCTTGAAGTAATTGGGGTTTGAAGTTGAGAGGAAAAAAACAGCTAGAAATAACCTTTGTGCCAAAAAGCAGAATCTGAGGCAAGTCAGCTGGAAATCCACAGTAGTTCACCAACATCTCAATATTCTTTGGTTTTGTTTTTTCGTTTGGGTTTGTTTTTTGTTTTTTTTTTTTAACAGAGCAACTGGGGAATTGTTACCAAATTGGTCAAATTTCCCTTTTGATCAAGGATATTTCCTGAATCAAAAACTCAGCTCTAAATCGCATAATAGATGCTCCTTTGTTTGCATTTCAGACTTTCCTTCCACCTGAGGAAATTTTTTTTTCTTAATTAACTGTACTTTAGAAAGAAGGGACAAAATCACAGAATCACAGAAACATTCCAGTTGGCAAAGACCCTCAGGATCACCAAGCCCAACCCTACCCAACAAGGCACACCTTAAACCTCACCCCCAAGTACCACAGCCGAAGGACCTTTAAACACATCCAGGGTTGGTGATTCAACCACCTCCCTGGGCAGCCCATTTCAATGACTGATCACTCTTGCTGGGAGAAAATGTTTCCTAATGTCCCATCTAAACCTACCCAGTCTCAGTTTGAGGCTATTCCTCCTTGTTCTATCACTAATGACCTGTGAGAAGAGACCAACAGCAGCCTCTCCACAACATCCTCTGAGGTAGCTCAGCAATGACGTCTGCCCTCAGCCTCCTCTTTTTCACACTAACCAGCCCCAGTTCCTTCAGTCACTCCTCAAAAGATTTCTTCTCCAGGCCCTTCCAAAGCTTTGTTGCCCTCCTCTGCACTGGCTCTAGCACCTCAGCATGTCTTCTGTAATGAGGTGCCCAAAACTGAACACAATACTTGAGATGTGGCCTCACCAGAGCCAAGTCCAAGGAGACAATCACCTCCCTGCTCCTGCTGGGCACAGCATTTCTAATCCCAGTCATACTGAATTGTTTGTCTATTACAACCTTCAGGTCCTTTTCTGCCATCAGCTTTCCAGCCACACTGCCCAAAGCCTGTAATGTTGCTTGGGGTTGTTGTGGCCCAAGTGCAGGACCTGGAATTTGAATGCACAATTCAGACTAAAGTGCTCTGTTTTTGTAGAACCACAACTTCCTGGGAAGTCTGATTGCTCTGAGTTCTTAATCTCAAAAGACTATCACAAATGAACAGTTAGACACATCCAGTTCAGTGTACAAATAAGAAAATCCATGATTGTGTTCCATATGTTTTTCCAATGCCATGGATTAGCAGTTTTCATTCCCCAAATAGTTGCCTCTGTCATCATTTCTGCTCCTAGCAAAAGCAGTCTGGTATTTCTGAGCGGTTATCCTTCCCCACAGCTATGTCTCAGGGCAGGAATTGAAGAAGAAAAGTGATGGGATGGAGAACTGTATTTTGGCTATTTGAAACTGGCCTCAGTTCTAAAGAACCACAGAATCACAGAATTAACCAGGTTGGAAAAGACCTTTAAGATCATCGAGTCCAATCTATCACCTAACATCTTCTAATTAACTAAACCATGGCACTGAGTACCTCATTCAGTCCCCAGGCACAAAGCATTCTGGAAAACAGGCCTTTAAAAAAATAAAATAAAAGAAGCAGTTTCCTGAGGAGGCAATGCTCACTCAGTTTGCTTTATCTATTGAGTAAGTGTCCAAGCATGAGTGCAACTGGAGCCTTTAAGTTCTGCTTTCCAGGCCAAGTGCAAGGTCCTACTTTTGGGCCAGAGCAATTCCAAACACAAACATAGGCTGGGAGAGAAGTGGCTCAAAACCAGTCTTGAGGAGAAGGACTTGGGGGTGTCAGTTGATGAAGAACTCAATGCACATTTGTAGCCCAGAACCAACCATATCCTGGGCTGCATCCAAAGGAGCGAAAACAGCAGGATGAGGGAGGGGATTCTGCCCTCTGAGAGACCCCACCTGCAGTACTGCATTCAGTTATTAGGCCTCCAATATAAGAGGAACATGGAACTGCCAGAGAGGGTCCAGAAAAGGGCCATGAAGATGATGAGAGGGCTGGAGAACCTACCCTATGGGGACAGGCTGAGAGAGTTGGGGCTGTTCAGCCTGGAGAAGGCACCAGGGAAACCTCAGAGCAGCCCTCCAGTACCTGAAGTGGGCTACAAGAAAGCTGGAAAGGGACTTCTTACAAGGGCTTCTAGTGATAGGATGAGAGGGAATTGATTTGAGTTTGAAGAGGGCAAATTTAGACTGGAGATTAGGAAGAAATTCTTTGCAGTGAGGGTAGTGAAGGAGGTTGCCCAGGGTGGTTGTGGATGCCTCCTCCCTTGAGGTGTTCAAGGCCAGGTTGAAGGAGGCCTTCAGCAACTTGGGCTAGTGGAAGGTGTCCCTGGCCATTGCAGGGGTGTCCCTTCCAACACAAATCATTCTATCAATCTCTGAAATGTTGATTTCAAAGATTTATAAATCTGAGTTATAATTTAACATAATCCAGAAAGAAGAAATCTGAGTAGGGACTTTTGCTTGCTATTTGACTACACTGGGTGTGGTAGTCATAGTTCATCACCTCATTAATAAAACACCTTTGATAAGCAAACCTGGACAACAGGTGATTGGTGAGTGGCTGGAGAGCNAAACAGGAACTAAGCTGACAATCAGTGCTATCACAGGCAATTATTGCATTTATACTCCACTTGAAACTTATTTGCAGTTTGAGAATAAGTACTCGTAAGCAGGAAATAAATCAAATCAATTGGGGGTGAGTAAAAAAAAAGAAAAAAAGGAATATTTATTCTTCATTCTTTTTATTTGCCTTTAAATTCCCTTTCTTAGGCTCTTCTAGAAGCCTGACACCTGTTTCAGGCTTTTCTGTGATTCCTGTGAGATGGATATTTCATCTATCAGCTTCTCATTTAATTCCTTTCAGCATTGTTCATAACTAAATTCCATCAGTGTGACAATAAAAATTAGCTGGCTGGAAGAAGCAGGCATTAATTTCACACTTCAACGGCTATGTCACGGGATAGCACTAATTAAATGCAGTATCCCGTGGGACGAGGGGGTCCTAGTGCCCTCCTCGCCGGTTCTTTTAGGTCTCAGTCGGCAGAAATAGACGAACGCGTTGCTCAAACGTCAGGTGCAACAATTTAACAATTAGAACTTGGGAAAACAGAGAGGTTACATGCAAAATAGCTCCCGACGCGCCTACAAAATGCCCGCGAGGCACGAGGGGGGGGGTGAAACACGCTCCTTCCTGAACCCGAGAGGGAGGGGGAGAAAAGGAAACCGACTTAGCCCAGAATAGGAAAAATAAAAGAGGATACAGAGAGAGAGAGAGAGATTAGCTCTGCTACTTCTCTGGAGGGTTGCTATGCTTCGCTGCCTGCTGCCTGCTGCTGTGCACGTGGCTGGGCTCCTCAACAGCCACGGTGGGAGACGACGGTGAGCGAGGAAGAGTGGAGGAAGAGCAACTAACGGTCGCTGTGCCCCTCCTTAAATACCCTCGGGAGCGTGTGAGACTGACCGACAGGCACTCAGCATCCTTCGGCTGGCCAATTGGTTTAAAAAGCTCCATGCCTGTGTGCTGCCCCGGGCATCCCTGGCTCCGGGGGTCCACGTAGGATGCCCCCGCCCCCTCAACTCCTACCGGACCTTGGACGGTAGGGGGAGGAGAGAGCCCGGGGGTTGGACCAATTTTGGGGTATTTTCATCCCATACCGGGACAGGCTAGCCTGTATTTTCTGCTCTACAGCAAGGTACTCTGAGATGTTGCTTCCTTTCTGCCTTTATCACCGTCCATCTTTGGGGAATAAAGATTGCTTCAAGTCATTGGTATAAACTCTAAAGTATTTACCCAAAGTCTCAGCACTGTTGATAAAATAGAGAAACAGATATAAAATTCATTCAAGCAATAGAAACCAGAAGCCCAAGGGAAATATTATGACTAGAAGGAAAATTTTGGAACACATATCTGGGCACAGCTCCTTTTTTTAGAGGAGCTTGCAAGGATTCTCCTGCAAGAAGGGAAGCAAAGCATAGTCAGCTCCAGCCTTGTCAGCTGCCACATGCTGGGCACTCTCTTCTGAGTGTTTCTCCTGTGTTGAGCAGACTTCTGAAATAAAGGAGCATCCCTCCACATTCAAGGCATCTCTCATCACATTTCCTGAGACCACACTTCTCACTCACATCCTTTTGTCCTAGGTCTGCTTCTACCAGGACAGATCTACCATACAACAACAACTGGCTTCACAGACTGCTGCGCACAAACATTTCCCATCTTTAATTCTCTCTTTCAACAAGACATTTGTTGTTACAATGATCTCACAGCCTATTCATGACTATTCATAACACTGTACTCCAAGTTAACTGAAATCTCAAGGCAGTCATGAAAACTTTTAGGAGTTTAACTAACTGTTACCTTGCAAAGCAAGACTTTGGTCTGGTTAATGACAGAAAAATAAAACCAACTTGCTAATTTTTTAATATGCCAGGCAGAGAGTGACCTGGGGTTACTGATTGACAGCCAACTGAACATGAGCCAGCAGTGCGCCCGGGTGCCCAAGAAAGCCAATGGCATCCTGGCCTGTATCAGGACCAGGGAAGTCCTTCTGCCTCTATGTTCTGCACTATTTAGGCCACCTTGAGTACTGTGTCCAGTTCTGGGCCTCTGAGTTTAAGAAAGATGTTGAGGTGCTTGAATGTGTCCAAAGAAGGGCACCAAGGCTGGTGAGAGGGCTGGAGCACAGCCCTGTGAGGAGAGGCTGAGGGAGCTGGGGGTGTTGAGCCTGGAGAAGAAGAGGCTCAGGGCAGACCTCAATGATCTCTACAGCTACCTGAAAGGAGGTTGTAGCCAGGTGGGATTGGTCTCTTCTCTGAGGCAACCAGTGACAGAACAAGAGGACACAGCCTCAAGCTGCACCACAGCAGGTTTAGGCTGGATGTTAGGAAGAAGTTCTTCACAGCAAGAGTGATTTGCATTGGAATGGGCTTCCCGGGGAGGTGGTGGAGTCCCCATCTCTGGAGGTGATCAAAAGGAAGCTGGACAAGGCACTTGGTGCCATGGTTTAGTTAATTAGAAGATGTTAGGTCATAGGTTGAACTTGATGATCTCAAAGGTCTTTTCCAACCTGGTTAATCCTGTGATTCTATGAAAATGAATCTATTTTAAAATTATGTTTCTCTTGCTAAAATCAGTAACTGTTGTGACTAATAACAAATGCTCAGGGGAAAAAAATACATTCTGATTTGCTTTGAGTTGGCCTTTGATAACAACCTTCTGTACTCAAGCATTAACGGATTCCTAGTATCCTGCTCAACTACCATAAAGAGCTCAGTGCACAAATTAGTGTAATGCCCCTTCCAGGAGCAGCATCACATTATTTTTTTTTGCTGGAGCATGTCCACAGAAGGTCATGGAAGTGAAGGGCTGGTTAAGAAAATGAATAACAGGTCTTAGGAGTGTTGGAGTTGTTTAGTCTGGAGAATAGTAGGCTCAAGGTAGACCTTCTTGTTCTCTACACCTACCTGAAAGGAGGTTGTAGGGAAATTGGGGTCGGTCTCTTCATCTTAGAACAAGCAACAGTAGAACAAGAGGAAATGGCTGGAAGTTTAGGTTGGATATTAGGAAAAATTTCTTTCCTGCAAGAGTGGCCAGGCTTTGGAACAGGCTGCCCAGGGAGGTGGTGGAGACCCCATCCCTGGAGGTGTTAAAAAAATCGTGTGGGTATGGCACTTGGGGACATGGCTACGATGGTGTTGGGTTAACAGCTGGATTCAATGCTCTTGCAGGTCTTTTCCAGCCTTAATGATTCTATGATGATTCAGTTATTATTTATAACTTTGCCTCCAGTAGAGAATGAGAGACTCTTTTCCTTAAAACGTTGCTACTACATTTGGAAGATCATATTTCACCCTCTGCAAGCAGAGTTTTCCTCCTCCAAGACAAAATACCACTAGTGCCACTGAAATAAGTAGAATCGCCAAGATGCAAAATCAGCAAGAGCAATAATTGTGGGCTGTTAGGGATGAATGTTTCACATTAAACACACAATTGCTGGCATAAAAACTAATGTCTCATGCTCATTTCCCTGAAGAAGGGGGCAGGATGTGACTCAACAGAATGTGTAAGTCATTTAGCAGTGCTTCAAAGCACTTCTTATTCCTGGTTTCAGTCTAAAAAGTATTTGAGGAGCAGATGAAGAATAGATCTTGACTGAGGTCTTAATACCTCCCTTGCAATATAATCAGTGATAATAAAATGCTTACATTTCATGGAATGGCTTAGGTTGGAAAGTACCTTAGAGATTATCTGTTCAAACCACCCTGCCATGGGCAGGGACACCTCTGAACCAGATTCAGCTGCTCAAGGCTTCATCCAGCCTGGCCTTGGACACCTTGAGGCAGAAGGCATCCACAGCCTCCCTGGGCAGCCTGTTTCTGAATCTCACCACCCTTGTGCTGAAGAACTTCTTCCTAATATCCAGTCTAAACCTACTCTCCCTCAGCTTCAAACCATTCCCTGTTGTCCTATTGCTAGACACCCTTACGTGAAGTCCCTCTACAGCCTTTCTGTAGGCTCCCTTCCAATAAAAATGCCTTCGACTGCAAACAAAAATATATACTGTGCCTCTTTGGTATTCATGGACTTGCTTCCATTTTGATGGTGTTAAGGATGAAAAATCCATTCATCAAATGCTGAATTCTGCACAAACCTGTTTCAGAGCCCAGTCCTGCTCAAAGCCCTGCTTTTGGATAGAGCAGAATGTGCCAAAACACTTTGAGCAATGCTGTTCTGAAAACCAGTGCACTTTCTAAGTATAGATCATTCTAAACTTAGCACATCATGAGCATGTCCAAAACTCAAAGTTAATTACATAATTATACCACAGAATCAAAGAAAAGGTTTAGGTTGGAAAGGACTTTTAAAGGTTATCTAGTCCAGCTCTCATACAGTGAGCAGAGACATCTTCAACTGGTACAGATTGCTCAGAGCCCCAAGCAAGCTGATGTGTGGTTCCAGGAATGGGACATCCACCAACTCTCCAGGCAACTCAGGCCAGTGTTGCACCACCCTCGATGTAAAAACTGTCTTTCTTATATCTAGTCTGAATCTCCTCTCTTTTAGCTTAAAGCTGTCACCTCTTGTCCTGTCATAAGACACCCTGCTAAAATTTCTGTCCCTATCTTTCTAATTGGCCTCTGTAAGTCCTGAAAGAACACAATAAGACCTCCCTGGACCCTTATCTTCTCCAGTCTGAACAGCTCCAACTTTCTCAACCTGTCCTCACAGAAGAGGTGTTCCAGCCCTCAGATAATTTTTGTGACCTTCTCTAGACCTGTTCCAACAGTTCAAGGTCCTTCTTGTCAGGAGGGCTCCAGAGCTGGACACAGCACTGCACCAGAGTGCTACTACTGGGCTCTGGGGCCTCACCAGAGCACAGTAGAAGGGCAGAATTCTCTCCCTTGACCCTTTATAGCACACCAATATACCACATGATAGCAAAATGGTATGGCAAATATGACACTACATGGATAGATAGATAGATAGATNCAAAATGGTATGGCAAATATGACACTACATGTATAAATAGATAGATAGATATATATATATAGATAGATAGATAGATAGATAGATAGATAGATAGATAGATAGATAGATGATAGATAGATAGATAGATAGATAGATAGATAGATAGATAGATAGATAGATAGATAGATAGATACACACTATGAGGGTGATGGAACACTGGAACAGGTTGCCCAGGGAGTTGGTTGGGGTTCTATCCTTGGAGGTATTCAAGGTGAGGTTTGAGAGAGAGCTCCTAGCAACCTGATCTAGTTGAGAATGCCCCTCCTGACTGCAGAGGGGATTGGACAAGATGACCTTTGGAGGTCCCTTCCAACCCAGACACTTCTGTGATTATGATTATTCAAAAGGAAACTTACATCTCTGCTTTAAGTAGCAAAGGACCCATCATTCTGTGATAATTTCCAGGGAACTGTCTTCAAAAGGCTTTAAATGTGGAGACCATCATCTCCTGATGCAGTTCTGCTACAAGTGGCAGAAAAAGGTGGATTTAGGGGTCTGGTTTCTATCCCATAATCAGGACTGCCTGAAAGTGCAGGAGAGGATGCCTAGGGATACCAGACTGAACATGACAGTGTTAGGAACTCACAGAGGCTTTCCTTGCTACCAATTTATTTGCCTTAGCTCTAAGCAAGGGAAGGACTGAAATAACAAACCACTCCCGGTGCTAAAATAAGATTTCAAAGTTCATATCACGCACTGGTCACTTTGACAGCAAGAGGAACTTTCTTTTCCCGTGGCTTGCATCTATTTAGTAAGCTCAGTTGCACAGTGAGAAGCTGAAGTGTAATTACTGAGGTGTACAACAGTTTCTAGCACTATTTAAATTAAATGAGATAGTGGAAAATAAAACCTTGAATATTCTTTTCGATGTGCTTTTTTTTTTTTTTTTTCACTGTGACACTTGGATTTTGGGGGTTAGAAACACTGTAATTTCAGCATTGCTCAGGGTAATGACTGCCTTTCAAATGCCTCTTACATCATCCCAGATAAGGCTGGCTGTTGCTGGCCAGATGATTCATCATCAGCCATCACATTTTCCACCTTAAAAAATAAACACTGTGGCCAGTCAAGAATCACAGAACTTTAGAAGTTGGAAGGGACCTCCAGAGATCACCAAGTCCAATCTCATTGCCAAGGCAGGATCCCCTAGGGTAGTCTGCACAGGGGTGCATCCAGGCAGGTTTTGAAAGTCTCCAGAAAAGGAGACTCCACAACCTCTCTGGGCAGCCTGTTCCAGTTGTGGTGGTTCGGCAGTTATCTGCCCCTCCACACTTTGAAATAACCCAGGCTAGGATTCAGTCAGCTGGAAGTTAAGGAATGAAGCTTTATATTTACAGCTTTGCACAATATACGAGCAGATATTTACAATATATAACAGATATTTACAGATATATACAGTAAAAAGGTAATACAGAAACACCACACCCCTCCCAGAGATCAAAATCCCTGAGGGGTAACCAACCAGCCCTACCACCTTCCCCCCTCCCCAATCTTATCTGACCATCTGTTTTATGCAGCAGATAGGCAAAGGTAGATCAGCCAGGTGGGCTAGCAGCAGGAAATAAGTTAGGGAAATTGTTAAGATTCAGCTATAAAAGGCAGGGAGAAAAGAGCCATGCAGCAGCAGCACCCACAGCCCAAAACAGTCTGACTTATCTATGGGTTACAACTCTTAAACAGTTGGTTTTTTTTTCCTTTCTCAGTAAACCTGAGTGAAGTAGCATCATCAGTGTTTTCCTTTCTCAGCCTATAGTCTAATTTCTCACTCAAATTCTCCAATTAGTTCAAACCAGCACACAGTGTTCCATCACCCTCAGTGTGTTCTCCTCATGTTGAGGTGAAACCTTCTATGCTCCAATTTGTAGCCTTTGCTTCTTGTCTTATTGCTGTTGACCAGCAAAAAGAGATTGGCCCTATCCATTTGACACCCACCCCATATTGATCAGATCTCCTCTCAGTCTTCTCTTCTCCAGACTAAACAGCCCCAGGTTTTTCTGTCTCTCTTCATAGGGGAGATGCTCAAGTCAGAGGGCTGAAGTACCTCTCCTATGAGGACAGACTGAAAGAGTTGGGGCTGTTCAGTCTGGAGAAGAGGAGGCTCCCAGGTGACCTTATTGTATTGTGTTGGTTTGAAGTAATTGGAGAATTTGAGTAAGAAATTAGACTATTGGCTGAGAGAGGTAAATACAGTATGTCACTTCACCAGAGTTTTACTGAGAAAGGAAAAAAAATTGGTTTTAAGTGTTGTACCCAAAACACTAGATATAAGATGGTTTCTGACCGCTCTGGCTGCGGCTGCTCTTTGCATGGTCTCCTTTGTCTCTCTGTCTTGGTAGCTAATTCAAAGTAATTCTACTAACTACTTTCCTGCTACTAATCCCCCTGGATGATCTACTTTAGCTTATCTGCAGCATCAACAAATGGTGAGATAAGACTGGGGAAGGGGGGAAAGGTGGTAAGGGGTGGTTGGTTACCCCTCTCTTGGGGATTTTGGTCTCTGGGAGGGGTGTGGTGTCTGTATTACCTTTTCATTGTATATATCTGTAAATATCTGTTATATCTTGTAAATATTTGCTTGTATATTGTGCATTGCTGTAAATATAAAGTTTCATTTATTAACATCCAGTGTCCTGAGTCCTAGCCGGGGTTTATAAAAGGTGGGGGCACAGGTAACTACTTAAACCACCACATTTTTTAATTGGCTTACCCAACATGAGGCTTGAGGTTTAATTACATCTGTTTGACTGTTGATTAAATCCTGGATGTTAAAAACGAAGCTGACCTGGGTACTGTATTCAGTTTTTACTTCTGTGACCCTCTGTGTTTTGCACAAATGGCTTGTTGCAACAGTTGGTACTTTCATATGGAATATAGCGTGGAGGAAGTTTAAAAAGATGATTTGGGATTATGGGTACTATTTTTTCGGCTACATAGGGTTAAATTTAACTGAATTATCATCCAATGCTGTTTTTTATGCTTTTAATAAATCAGAAAATAGCAGCCAAATTAGCTATTCTACAGTGCTT
The DNA here is from genome assembly GCA_013396835.1 of Psilopogon haemacephalus. Taxonomy (NCBI): domain Eukaryota; kingdom Metazoa; phylum Chordata; class Aves; order Piciformes; family Megalaimidae; genus Psilopogon; species Psilopogon haemacephalus. The sequence continues at coordinate 37,559 of VWZI01012365.1, read as the reverse complement.
GTAAAAGTTATATTGCCCAAAGTACGATTCCTGATCCCTGTGCAAATTTCTATTCAAAGGCCACAGTGATCTATTTAAGCTGTGTGATCATTTTCCTATTAATTATTAATTTAATATAGATATTTTCTATGAGCTTGAGAAAAACAGCTGTCACTTTAACAAAGCAGATCGATCGGCCCAGGAAATGAAAACAAAGAGATTTCTTAGTCCAAACAACACGCCCGGACAATGTTTACATAAATGTCCTGGAATTGTTTACATTAAAAAAGGCACAGAGTTCCCAAATACAAGTCCAAAAAGCCTTCTTCTGCAGGTAGTCCAGCTCCTCAGACTGTAAATTTTGATTCTAACACAGAGCCCAATGCAAATACTAATATGCCACCAGAAGCCCAGGTTCCCCAAAATTCTGACCAACCACAAGCTCCATCTTCTGTTAAACTAGCCCCTGCAAAAATTAAAGCTAAAATTGGATCAAAACATGGGTCAAAAGAGGAACAAAGTAGTGCTGCAGGTGCCTCTGATCTCCCACAGGAGGAAGAGGAAGAAGAAAAGCTCAGCCTTAAAGATACAACTGGTTTGCTTAGGTCTAAGTATGAGGACAATGCAGAATTAGTTAACAGAACAGATGATGGCTCTCAGGAAATTAGGAATGCTGTTAGAAGAGTTTTGTATGGCCATCTACCAACAGACCAGCCAGGAGAAGAGGAGGAGGATGACATTCAAGGCTCTAATGATCCCCTTAGAGAAGTCAGGGAAGTTAGAAAGGAATACTCAAGGGAATCAGGAGAGCCAATCCTAAGCTGGCTGGTGAGATGCCGTATTATTGGTGCAAATGCCCTACAGGTAGGAGACAAGTCTGCAAAGCAGCTAGGCCCACTTGCAAAGGAGAGTGGAGTGGACAAATACGTGGCAACCGATCTGGGCGTGGTTAGCTTGTGGACACATCTTCTATTGGCTGTGGGTATGAGATACACCCCCCGAGATGACTTGCCATGGGTAGCTAGGAAGTGGAACGCAGTTGAGCAGGGAATTAAGCTTCTGAAGGAGTTTGCTGTGAAGGAAGTGCTTTATGGAAATCATG
>VWZI01012365.1:5459-24230 GCA_013396835.1 Psilopogon haemacephalus | reverse complement strand
TATATATGTGTGTGTGTGTGTGTGTGTGTGTGTGTGTGTGTGTGTGTGTGTGTGTTAAAAAATACACTATATATTTCTATAACATTTAGAAAAGCAAACAAACAAAACCCCTCAAAAAAAATCCAAAAGAAAACAAAAAAAAAAAAAGGAAAAATAACCAAAACTATCCCAAACCTCTTACAGTTTTCAATCTGCAGCATGCACATAGATGTACAATTTATCCTCACATCCTTGGAGCACTCTGACTTTATCCCTACTTAACCTTATGCCCCACATAGCCATACACTGTTAGATCACATCCCTCTATGTAAGACATCAACTGCTACATGTCTACAGTAGCCGAAAGTAGCCTGATGGAGCAGAAAATACTTCCTAAATCAGAAAGCCTTTCTAGTGCCCAGTAGATGTGGCAGGGGCTCTTCAAATTGCTTCCAGACGGTGCTATCTATTTAATTCCATCACAGAAGCAAATTCTACCCTGCATTTTCACTACTCCAGCATAGTTTTGGATGAGAAGGTCACATCTCATAAATCAACCACTACCCAAACTGCTGAGGAAAAATTCAGACACAAGTCCAGATGAAGCTTTAAGGAGATCAGGACATGAATTCTGGAGGTCCTCTCCAGAATTCTCACTGTCTGTGGGAACTGTGGGTCTCAATTTCTGGTGGTTGTTCTTTCATTCCCTTAATGAGCTCATCAGAATGTGAGCAGCAGTTGCACGAACTGAACAAAACCCAAACAGCACTGCTGCTACCAGGTGCTCAAGAGCACAACGTCCACTTGGAGACCAGTGACAAGTGGCGCCCCTTAGGGGTCAGTGCTGGGACCAGTGCTCTTTAACATCTTTGTCAGTGACATGGACAGAGGAATTGAGTGCACTCTCATCAAGTTTGCAGATGACACCAAGCTGTGTGGCACAGTCAACTTGCTAGAGGGCAGGGATCCATCCAGAGAGACCTGGACAGGCTGGAGAGGTGGGCCCAGGCCCTGGAGTACTGTGTGCAGTTCTGGAGACCCCAGCACAAGAAGGACATGGAATTGCTGGAGCGAGTCCAGAGGAGGGCCACAAAGATGATCAGAGGGCTGGAGCAGCTCTGCTATGAGGACAGGCTGAGAGAGTTGAGGCTCATCAGCCTGGAGAAGAGAAGGTTTCGAGGAGACCTTATAGTAGCCTTCCAGTATCTGAAATGGGCCTGCAGAAAGGCTGGGGAGGGACTATTCACAAGGTCTTATAATGACAGAACAAGGGGTAATGGGTTTAAACTGGCAGAGGAAGATTTGAATGGGATGTTAGGAGGAAGTTCTTCACAATGAGGGTGGTGAGACACCGGAACAGGTTGCCCATGGAGGTTGTGGCTGCTTCCTCCCTGAAGGCATTCAAGGCCAGGCTGGATGGGACCTGTTCTAGTGGGAGCTGTCCCTGCCTTTGGTAGGGGGTTGGAACTGAATGATCTTTGAGGTCTCTTCCAACCTAAACCATTCTATGATTCTATGATTCTAAGTGTCCTTTAAAAAGTCTGATGGATATAAAGTTAGTTGTTGGCAAACTGCACACAGCAAGCAAAGAAGAATTACAAGGCTACTGCAGCTCTTATATCTCTGTCAAGAAGAGGAATAGGGGAAACACTGCTTCTCTGGCAGTGTTTGTCTCTGCATTCCCCTCTGTGGTCTCCCTAGTTCTGATTTTGCAGCATGAAGCTTCTCATCCTCCAAGGATGGAGTGTTTATTAAACTTTTCCACACACCCCCCCCAAAAAAAATACCTATTTTGAATTATCTATCAAATTTCACTTTTACAGAGCTGTTCAGAGAACTATGTTGTCCATGGTACAAACCACTGAGAAACGGAAAACCTAAATACAGGCAACATTTTTGGTTTGTGAACTTCATTTAAAGACAGCAATTGTACCTCAGACTCTTAGGAAGTGTATTTCATTTGCTTGTTGGCTTATTAATGGTCTGTAATGGGGCAGTGGGACAAAATTTGTCCACTGTGACCTCTCAGATTCATATTCCAAATGGCAGAATGTGGGTTTAGAATACTATAGAATATCAGTTTGGGTTTGGTTGTTTTGGGGCTTTGTTGCGGACCTGCATGCATTCATTTCTCTTTCTCTCTCCCTTCCTTTCTTTCTCTCTCCCTTTCTCTCTCTTTTTCTACTACAGAGAAATAATTTCAGCATTTAAAATGGTTTGGAGTAATTTTGGGGTTTGTTTTGGAAGGGTTTTTTGGTCTAGACCTCTTCCTTAGAAGTTCTTTCATACTCTTCCACAGAATCATTGAATCATTCTGGGTGAACAAGACCTCCAAGACCACTGAGTCCAACCATCAATCTAAGACCACTGTGGCCATTAAACCATGTACTGAAGTGCAATGTCCACACATTTCTTCAACACTTCAAGGGACAGTGACTCCACCATATCCCTGGACAGTCCAGTGATTGACCATCAGTGTAATCCTCCAGTTTTAGATTCCTTAGATCCATTTTACAACACATTTTCATGTCCAATGCTTTCCTAATGAGGCAGTCATTGCACAAGCAAGCAGGTATCCACACAGCCCTTTCCCAGTGCTCAGAGATACCCTGGGAAGGCTTTAAAGAATGGGAGTTCAGTGTTCAATTGCAGTTAAATTTGTGAACACCTCACTCTACAGCTGTGAAAATCTTCCTTGTATAACCCAGTGGAATTCAGAAGAGCTTGAGAAATAACTCATCTATTTATGAAGAAAAAACCCTTAAAGATTTAGAATAAAACTTCCCTAAGCCAAACTTGATTCCTACCATATTTTATAGGATTTTTCCACAAAATTTTACATTGTAAGAATGCAAAACCCATGCTTAGAGCCTAACAAAGATAAGGGAAATGGTTATGTGGGGAAAAAAAATAATGATAACAAAGTTGCTCTTCTGCTTTCTTACTTGTTATTTGGTCTTAAACTCAAATGTCTTCCTTTTCAAAAGCCTATTCCTTTTTCCTCTCTGCTACATAACTTAGTAAAGAGTCCAGACTACCCAATGAGAATTGTAGCAAAGAAAACCCACACACATCTGTGCAGTGTGGAAAACCATCAATCCCACAGTGACTTCCTGCCATGTTTAAGTGCCTGTTAGAATTCTGATGGAGGGCAAGGGGGAGAGGGAACAAATTCAAACTTGATGAGAGTAAAGGTTGGAATTCTCTGTTCTGTACAGAAGAAATACAATATTAATTCTTAAGAATGCAAGTCTACAAATTTTCTAGGAGCTGCAAGCACTATCTTAGCAACTTACAAACTTACCAACTTACAAAGAAAGCATAGCATCATAGAATGGGTTAGGTTGGAAGGGACCTTAAAGATCATCTGGTTCCAATCCCTCTGCAATATGTCAGGGATATCTTCCACTAAACCAGGTTGCTCAATGCCTCATCCAGCCTGGCCTTGAACACCTCCAGGGAGGGGGCATCCATGATATCCCTGGGCAATCTGTTCCAGTGTCTCGCCACCCTCACTGGAAAGAATTTCTTCCTAATATCCCTCCTTCCTTATATCTGCCTTCCTTAAGCTTCAATCCATTCCCTCTCATCCTATCACTACAAGCTCTTTCAAAAAATCCCTTCCTGACTTTCTTGTAGGCCCACTTCAGGTACTGGAAGGCCATGGGCAGGGACACCTTCCACTACATCAGGTTGCTCAAGGCCCCATCCAACCTAGCCTGAGACCTTAAATTACAGTGTGGAAGCCATAAGGACTATACAGCCAAGCCTGGAGTCTCTAAAGCATCTGGGCTCAAGTGCAGTTGCTACCATTCTTTTGTCATTCCAGAGAGCATCTTTGTCACAATGCCAGGAAGATACAGCAGACTTCAAGATGTTACAAACACAGACATCAAAGGCTAATGCAAACAATTTGTGCAAGCTTTGCTGCTTTTAGAATTAATAAAACTCAACCATTCTTAGCTACAAATCACATAAGACATCCAATTATGGCTTTAGAACTTACAGGCTTGTATACAAGCAGGTTGAGCTAGAACAGAACTAATTCTGCTCAGTGCTGTGACTTCTTAGCTCAGTCTCTGCTCAGTGCTGGCACTTTCTGCAGCTCAGGGCACGTCTGCACAGTCAAGGGCCACTTCTAGCCATGAGAAGCAGTGCTTCTAGCTGATGGGGAAAGCTACTGCCAAGAGCTAGATTGCAGGCTGAGGGCACAGCTGAATCCTGTGTGCCATATTAAGGGTGCAGACATAAAGGCTACACCTGTGGGGAGGAGCAGACAGGGCAAGTGCCCCTGAACTAGCCAGCAAGGGATTCCATCCCATGGACATTGTATTCAGTACAAAGCAGAGGAATCACCATGGTCAAGCCTTGTCTTCAATGGCTGGTATCCCAAGAGGACTCTGCCCATTCTGCCTTCAATCCCAATCTATGAGTTCCTGAAACCAGTTCCAGAACCCAGCACCTGAAACCATTTCCCACTTGCTGTTAAGTGCAGCCTGGGATTTCACAAAATCACAGAAACATTCTGGTTGGAACACACCCCCAGGCTCACCAAGTCCACCTGACCTCCCCTCTCTACAAGGTTCACCCTAAACCACGTCCTCAAACACCACATCCAAATGACTTTTAAAGACATCCAGGGTTGGTGACTTTACCACTTCCCTGGGAAGCCCATTCCAATGCCTGACCACTCTTGTTGGGAAAAAATGTCTACTAATATTCAGGCTAAACCTACCCAGTCTCAGCTTGAGGCCATTCCCTCTTGTTCTATCACTATTCACTTGTGAGAAGGGGCCAGCAGCAGCCTCTCCACAACATACTTTCAGGTAGCTGTAGACAGTGATGAGGTCTCCTCTCAGCCTCCTCTATTTCACACTAACCATTCCCAGCTCCCTCAATCTCTCCTCATAAGATTTGTTCTCCATTCTCTTGCCCAGCTTCATTGCCCTCCTCTGCACTCACTCCAGGACCTCTACATTCTTCTTGTAGAGAGGTGTCCAAAATTGAATGCAATACTCAAGGTGTGGCCTCACAAGAGCCGAGTCCAAGGGGACAATCACCTCCCTGCTCCTGCTGGACACAGCATTTCTAATCCCAGCCAGGATGCCATTGGCTTTCCTTGCCACCTGAGGACACTGCTTGCTCATATTGAGTTGTTTGTCTGTTACAACCCCCAGGTCCCTTTCTGCCAGCAGCTTTCCAGCCACACTGCTCCAAGCCTGTAGTGTTGCTTGGGGTTGTTATGGCCCATTTGCAGGACCTGGCATTTGGTCTAGTTACAGCTCTTTCCATTGATGTTGCTCCATGGATCCAATCTAAGTCCCTCTGTAGAGCCTCCCTACCCTCCTGCAGATCAACACTGCCAACCAGCTTGGTGTCATCTGCAAACTTACTGATGACACTGTGTCTCCATCAAGGTCATCAATAAAGATGTTAAACAGAAATGGTCCCAACACTGCCCTGCGGGACACCACTTGTGCCTGCCACAAGCATCAGTGGTGACAGTGACATCACTGTCATCTGGGGGTTGGGTTCAATAATGGTCTGTATCTGTTTGGATCTATTTCATTTTATTGTGATGATTTTCATTAAAGCTGGTTTAGTTTCTTTCCCAACCCTTCAATCTCTCCCTTTGGGAAGAGAAAGAGGTTCACGGCAAGAATCTGTTGATGATCTGTCATTCATCTAGTGGCCAGCCCAGTCCTAGCCCTTGACACAAGTATGCCAATTTGATCCAGAATATTCCACTTATAAAATTATTTCTGATAAAGAAATGCAGTTTAGCAACCCAGACAGGCCTGCATGCAGAAGCTCAAACAAAAGAAGCCTTTTTAAACCACAGTTTCACAAATGGGCCAATGCTGGCACATCCAAAGAAATCACTGTTACTGACTAGCTGACAGTTTTCTGTACCTTTAAAGATCTTATGTCCTGGCAGCTTTGCTCACACTGTTCTTTTTTTGCAAACAGATCACTAGCTTCCCACTGTGTAGCACAGACATTCTGGGATCAAACAGTTCTACGCAGCAGCATGACCAAATTTCTTTTCCAAAATCAGATCTGTGCAAACTGATAGCTCAAATCAGGTTGAACATGAAGCAGTCTATGAAGTCCCAGACAAAGGTCACACTGAGCGGCCAGGAGATGCCAGCTGTTTGGTAGCAGCTCAGAGCATTAATGTGTCCAGCAGAAAATTCTTAAGAGGGAAAATGAAATCAACTGCCACACAAAGAGCCAGTAAGGGGCACAGACTGAGTCTAAACTACCCTAATTTATGCTGAACTGGACTCCCTCCTGCTGTTACAGCTGAACTGCAGAAAAATCACAGTTCTGCATCTACAGGGAATGGGAAAATATTAAGGAAGCCAGGATTGGACAAAGTTTGTGAGTCACTACAGAGCTATCCAAAGGGACACAGAGGTCATTCACTCACTAGAACATGGGCTGAAAGAGTCACTGATTTGTTTTCCAAGAATCTGAACAGAGGCAGTCTCAAGGGAGCATCAGACAAGAGGCTTTGCCATGACTGCAGCTACAAAGATGACTACAGTTAAGAAAGTCCAGCAAATGTTAGTGGCTACAGTAGGAAGTCACTGCTGTACCTGGAAGCCTTTGGGAATGCAAGCACTGGCTGGGAAGCAAGACTCTACAATAGCAGAACTGTTATGGGAATTTGGGAGCACTAATTGTGTTTGTAAATGGATTCATTCCTACACATTCATCTCAAAGAAAAGACTCATGGTTTTTGAGTGTTTGAGCGTTTGAAGGTAGCTTTGGACATCCCCCTCTGAAAGACAGGATCATTGGAGGACAATAAGTTATCCATGGGACAGCAATGTGCCCTGGTGGCCAAGAAGGCAGATACTACACTTGCCTGCATTAAGAAGAGCGCATCCAGCAGACAGAGAGGTTTCCCTTCTCCTCTACTCAGCTCTAGTTACTTAGACTACATATGTGAAGCTACACGAGAGAGTTCAACAGAGAGCTACAAGGACGATGATTTAGTTGGGGCAGTTAACAAGGCAGGAATTATAAAATATGTAGTTACTTTATTTCTGAAAAGACGCACCCACAAACTATATACAAACCAGTTAAATTTCGCATAATTTGGTTAGGGAAATGTTCACAAGGATGCTTACAGGCAATTCATTAATTTAGGAGAATCAGAAAATTTAAAAAGTTTATCCACAAAATGGCTTTGCCCCACTTACAAGTAAAACATAGCCTGGAGCCCTAGAGAATGTCTGCACTACTCATAGTGGTGGAGTCAGAATTTCAAGATAGTCCCTGACTTCTTTGTGGCAGTGTTTGAAGTGCTTGGTGTCTTGATGGCCATTGAGAGGCTTCTAGATCTTCCTAAGCTCTAGCAGAGTGCTGGAAAAGAGGCAGATGATCTCTGATCTGATCCTGGTGCCTCTCGGCATGGAGGTTTGCAGAGGTGCAGGAAGCACCTCTTGCAGATGTGCAGAGAGCACAATGTTGGTGGCACTTCCCACCATATCATGAGGTACTTAATGCCTTCTTCTGGTAAACTTGAGGCACTTAAGTTTCCAGGTAGTTTAAGCCCAAAACATCAGGGCTAAGCTGATCTGAAGCATGAGGCAGAGCAGAAAATGTCCAAGCTGAGAGCAGTGAGGCAGAAGCATGTTGTCTGAGCAGAGCAGAATGTAGAGCAGAGCAGCACACACTGAGGCAGAGCAGTGAGGCAGAAGCATGTTGTCTGAGCAGAGCAGAATGTAGAGCAGAGCAGCACACACTGAGGCAGAGCAGTGAGGCAGAGGCAGCTCAACTGCTTACAACTTAGCTCAATTTATATTTATTTGCCTGAGTGCAATGGCTCCTTTGGCCACATAAATTCACCAATTAGAATGGCATTTGCAAAATGGACCATATTAGGTGAGTTTCATATTAGCTGAAACCATGGCTTCCTTGCCCAAATAAGAGTAAGACACTCACAAGTGCATAAACACCTGTGGGTACCTGTTTATCACTTTAGGAGGGGACATAATGGCCCAAGCCTTTGTTTTCCTCCTGTTCTTCCTTCTCCCATCAGCAGAAGGGTGGGGCAAGCCAGAACATGTTTTAGGCTTATAAGCCTTCCACAACAGATGATCAAGGCACTGAAGCATTTCTCTTATGAGGAAGTACTGAGAGACCTGAGTCTGTTTAGTCTGGAGAAGACAAGGCTGAGAGGGGACCTTGTCAATGTCTACAAATATCTGAAGAGTGGCTGTCAGGAGGATGAACCAGTCTCTTTTCAGCAATACCCAGTGACAGGAAGAGGGGCAATGGACATAACTCAATCACAGTAAATTCCACCTCGAGAAGAAAAACTTTTAATGTGACAGTGATGGGAGCCCTGGAGCAGGCTACCCAGAAAGAATGTGGAGTCTCCTTCTCTGGAGATCTTTAAAATACACCTAGACATGTTCTTGCATAACCTGCTTTGCAAGGATGTTGGAGTCAGTGATCTTTGGAGGTCCCCTCCTGCCCCTAGCATTCTATTATTATATGATTAGTGGGTGCCCTTGCTAGGAAGGGATATAAGGAGTGTTATATTTACTGCTGTACTCTACTCAGAGCTCACCTGCCTCTCATACCACAGAGGTGGTGAATTCCGTTGACTGTTTTCAGACTGGAGAAAAAAGGCAGACATTCATAAAATGCAAAATATAAAAGCTGATTACATTATAAAGAAGCCTTTCTGCTTTAGAGCATGGGCCAGGCTAAATGCAGGAATCATAGAATAGTTTAGGTTGGAAGGGACCTCAAAGATCATCCAGTTCCAACCCCCCACCAAAGGCAGGGACACCTCCCACTAGATCAGGTCGCTCAATGTCTCATCCAGCCTGGCCTTGAACACCTCCAGGGAGGAAGCAGCCACAACCTCCATGGGCAACCCATTCTGGTGTCTCACCACCCTCACTGCAAAGAACTTTCTCCTAACATCCTGTTTAAATCTCCCCTCTGCCAGTTTAAACCCATTCCCCCTCATCCTGTCATAACAAGACCTTGTAAATAGTCCCTGCCAGCCTTCCTGTAGGCCCCTTTCAGATACTGGAAGGCTACTATAAGGTTTCCTGGAAGCCTTCTCTTCTCCAGGCTGAAGAACCCCAACTCTCTCAGCCTGTCCTCATAGCAAAGCTGCTCCAGCCCTCTGATCATCTTTGTGGACCTCCTCTGGACTTGCTCCAGCAATTCCATGTCCTTCTTGTGCTGGGGTCTCCAGAACTGCACACAGTACTCCAGGTGGGGTCTAATGAGAGCAGAGTAAAGGAGGAGAATCCCCTCCCTTGCCCTGCTGGCCACACTGTTCTTATGCAGCCCAGGACACAGTTGCTATCTGGGCTGCACGTGCGCACTGTCAGCTAATGTTGAGCTTTTCATCACCCCAGACCCCCAGGTCCTTTAAATCAGGGTCTGCTCTCAGCCATTTGCCACCCAGCCTGGATTTTTCTTGGGATTGTGCCTACCCAGGTGCAGGACCTTACACTTGGTCTTGTTGAATTTCATGAGGTTGGCCTGGGCCCACCTCTCCAGCCTGTCCAGGTCTCTCTGGATGGATCCCTGCCCTCTAGCAAGCCGACTGTGCCACACAGCTTGGTGTCATCTGCAAACTTGCTGAGAGTGCACTCGATTCCTCTGTCCATGTCACTGACAAAGATGTTAAACAGCACTGGTCCCAGCACTGACCCCTGAGGGACACCACTTGTCACTGGTCTCCAGGTGGACATTGTGCCCTTGATCACCACTATCTGTGTGCAGCCATCCAGCTGTTACTCAATTATGCTTTTACTCAATTTATTATTCATTTGAAATTAAACCAATTGGGCAAAAATTCTACCTCTACAGCTATAGATGATTTAATTTCAGTAGACAATATGCTAAAATGCAGTTAAACTAATACATAAAACCTTGGCTAGGTACTACTGTCCTCTTCCATGAATTAAAGCTGAAGCATCTAATCTGCCTGGCAGAAAAAAGTTTTCTTTACCAATATTCCCAGAAGTCACCCATATCAAACTATTTCTACATCATGCAGAACTCATGAAACCATAGAATCACAGAATTATTTTAGTTCAAAAAGACCTCTAAGATCATCAGCTCCAACCACCCCACCACCATGCCAACAGCTTCAAACTAAAGAAGAGCAGATTTAGATTGGATATTAGGAAAAAGCTCTTCACTAAGAAGGTGGCAGAATAACAAAACCAGGAAGGGACTTTTTACAAGGACTTGTAGTGATAGAATGAGAAGCAATGGAGCAAAGCTTGAGGAAGGCAGATGATAGGAAGAGATATGTAGTGTGTTAGCAGTTACCTGCCCCCCCCCCCACTTTATAAACCCCAGCTAAAACTCAGAAAACACTGGAAGTTAATAAATGAAGCTTTATATTTACAGCAATGCACAATATACAAGCAAATATTTACAGGATATTACAGATATTTACAGATATATACAGTGAAAAGGTAATACAGACACCACAGCCCTCCCGGAGACCAAAATCCCCAAGAGAGAGTAACCAAACCCCCCCCACCACCTTTCCCCCTTCCCCAGCCTTATCTCACCACCTGTTGATTCTGCAGATAAGCTGAAGATTGGTCAGAGAGATTAGTAATAGGAAGGAGTTAGTAGTTTTACTCTGAATTAGCTAAAAGACAGAGACAAAGGAGAAAGCAGCCGCAGTGCCGAACAGACAGAAGCCCTCTGCTAATCTGGTTGTTTTGAGAACAGTTCTTAAAACAACTTTTTTTTTTTTTCTCAGTAAAACTCGGTGAAGTGACACACTGTGTTTATCTCTCTCTCAGCCAATAGTCTAATTTCTCACTCAAATCCTCCAATTAGCTCAAACCAACACAAGATATTAGGAAGAAATTCTTTCCAGTGAGGGTGGTGAGACACTGGAAGAGATTGCTCAGGAAGATAGTTGAGGCCCCTTCCCTGTCCAAATTCAAGGTGAGGCTCAACAGGGCTTTGGGTAACCTGAAGTAGTTGAGGATGTCCCTGCTGACTGCAGGGGGAGGGGGGATTGAACTAGATGACCTTTGGGGGTCCCTTTCAGCCCAGCCCATTCTATAATTCTGTGATTCTATGATTCTAAGACCACTAAACCATGTGCCCAAGTGCCAAGTCCAAACATTTCTTGAGCACCTCCAGAGATGGTGATTCCACCTTTTAACATTTTTAGTGGTGTCTGTATTTTAAGTGGGGAAAGTAATCACAAAACTGAATAAAATCCCTGTGCCAGATGTTGATGTAGAAGAAGAAGAATCCTGAAGATATAACAGACTGGAAGCCACAGCTCGTCTAGGAAGCCAACCTGGAAAACATGACTAGTGTTGTGGGTAATGCTGGAGTTCAAACATCTGTCTTTTCTTCCAGAAAAGAAAAAAAAAACCTCACACCCTGGAATTTTTTTTAAAGCTACATGGATCATCAATGAACACTCTGAAAGCAATGTGAACTTTTACGTGGTATTTTCTGTCTGCTTTTTAAGTAACCTCACTTGGAGTGCAGACACAGACCTTCATTTTTGTCTAGAAAAGATGACTAATAGGATCTGAGTTAGGAATGGGAAGCTTTAAAAAAAAAATGCTCCTGCGTTCTGCATCAACTGTCCACAGCAAGATGGGAAATATTAATCACTGTAGCAGTCTGCCGCACATAAAACAATTCATTTAACAGATGTAAGTAAAACTCTCTGCTCCTTTTAGAGTAAATCCAGTTAAGAAAAATAAAGCACAAAGCTTATTAAAGGAGGAAATTTGAGAAAAAAGAATCCTAAATTCCTTCTTATTTTTGCTTTCTTAGACGGACACCATGCTGAGTAACCTCAGGGAAGGAGGAATCATAGAACTGTAGAATGGCTTAGTTTGGAAGGGACATCAGAGATCATCTGCTCCAACCTCCCTGCCACAGGCAAGGATGCCTCTCAATTAGACTTGGTTGCCCAAGGGCTTGTCTGATCCCTGAAGGAAAAATAGGGAAGGAGAGAGTTATAATCCCTCAGCTTGGAAAGCTGAGTCCTGCTCAGTCACTACTTGCAAACAAGAACAAAAAGCATGTGTGAAAATCCCAGACAACAGCACAATGCCTACAAAGGGTGTGCTGGTTTGAACTAAATAGAGGATTTGTATGAGAAATTTGACTATAGGCTGAGAGAGGAAAATACTGATGGTGCTACTTCACTCATAGCTCTACTGAGAAAGAAAAAAAATTGTTTAAGAGTTGCAACCCAAACATACATAGGTCAGTCAATTTGAGACTGCTTCAGACTGCTTTGGGCTGTGGCTCTTGCATGGCTCTTTCTCCCTGCCTCTCGTAGCTGAATCCAAATAATTTCAGTAACTTCTTTCCTTTTGCTAACCCCCCTGGGCGATCTACCTTTGTCTATCTGCTGCATTAAATGGATGGTGAGATAACATTGGGGAAGGAGGAAGGTGGTAGGGGGGTTGGTTACCTTTCTTAGGGATTTTGATCTCTGGGAGGGGTGTGGTGTTTCTGTATTACCTTTTCACTGTATATATCTGCTTGTATATTTTGCATAGCTGTAAATATAAAGCTTTGTTCCTTAACTTCCAGCTGACTGAGTCCTAGCCTGGGTTATTTCAAAGTGTGGGGGGGTGGGCAACTGCTAAACCACCACAAGAGGCATTCTTCTGCCTGATTCCCACTGGTTATTTCTGTGTTGAGAGACAGGTTGTGCCCTTGCATCAAAGCCAGAAGTATTTGGGTTTTTTAACCTGATCATAGAAATATAGAATCACAGAATGGTTCGGGTTGGAAGGAACCTCCAAAGGCCATCTAGTCTAACCCCCCTCGCTACAGTCAGTAGGTCCATCTTCAACTTCTGGTTGCTCAGAGCCTTGTTGAGTCTAACTTTGAACATCTCCAGGGATGTGACCTCAACTACCTTCCTGTGCAAACTGTTGCAGTGTTCCACCACCCTCATGGTAAAGAACTTCTTCCTAACATCCAATCTAAATCTGCTCTTCTGTCATTTCAAACCATTACCTCTCATCCTATCCCTACAGGTCCTTGTAAACAGTCCTTCTGCTGCCTTCTTGTAGGCTGCGGGAAGGCTGCTATTAGGTCTCCCTAGAGTCCTCTCTTCTCCAGCCTGAACTCCAGAGAGACCCCCAGCTCTCTCAACCTGTCTTTGCAGGTGAGGTGCTCCAGCCCCCTGATCATTTTTATGGCACTTCTCTGGACCTGCTCCATCAGACCTATAGAAATAGAAAGTCCTTAAGCTGAGATCAGTGTCACTGAATAACCAACCAATTTTGCACTGCACTTCTTTCCCTGGACAAAGCACACACAAAAAAACCCTACCCAGACTAGAACTTTGCAGTAATTTTAGTAAATCAAGACAAAAATCCTTACAGAAAGGCAATTCCTCTCAGTGATCAAAGTTATTACCTCATCTCTCAAAGCATTATTAAAATGCCATTCCCCTAACATCAGTTGGTCTTACTCCCACCAAATAGGAGAATTTGAGTACATGGAGTATTTAATTTACAGTCTTACTACACAGACAGAAATACTCCATCAGGTTGTAATTCTTCCAGGATAATAAGCTGCAATATATACTGTGGCTGCTTTTCAGCTTCTAGGTATTTCTAAACCAGACCAGCATTTCCATTTTTAACTAAGTTATTACAGCTTTAACAAATACGAGGATACACTTCAACAACTGATGGCTTGAGCTTGTGAAAGGGCTTAGAAAGACCAGGCAAAGACTGTGTCACAACAGCATTATGGTGAGGATGAGAAAAAACAAGAGAGAGTGTGTGCAACAGGTAAGGCTGCAAATCAGATAGAACTGCAGAGTTAATCCCCTTGCTAAATAATGTTCCAAAGGTTTGGAGGTTTTTGTTTCTTTCCTTGGGGGTGGGGTTAGCGGGGGGGAGCCATTACTGTGTATGAAAGAATCCAAGTTATCATTGCTTTTCACACTAAGGTTCCAAGTCTCTAGTCAATCACATTCTTACACCTGTAATATCTCATCAAGGGTTAGGGCTGGGCTGGTCACTAGATGATTGATGGAACCTCTCTATGAACCCAACTGCCTTCCCCAGAGGAAAAAGAAAGGGAATATGAGAGACAGGTTGATAGAGTGGGGAAGAAACTAAGCCAGCTTTGATGAAAATAATAATAACAATAAAATGAAGTAGATACAAATAGATATGAACCAATACGGAAACCAACCTCAGATGGCAATGACATCACTGTCACCACTCATACTGAGGCAGGCACTGGGCAAGTCCCAGACTGAACTCAGTGGTAGATGGAAACCTGATTCAGGAGCTGGATTCTGGAAATGGATTCAGGAACTCGTTGATTAAGGAATGAACGCCAAAAGAACAGTCTTCCTAGGATACCAGCCATGGAAGAAGATATTCGACCCTGGTGACCCCTCAGTTTTATCCTCAAGATGCCATCCATGGGATGGAATCCCTTGTTGGTCAGTTCAGGGTCACCTACCCATCACCTCCTCCCTGCAGATGCCACTTCTTACTGAACTCCAGTGTGGGGCACAAGATTCAGCAGTGCCCTTGGTCAAGAGCCCAGCCCTTGGGAGTAGCTCTCCCCATCAGTGTTCTCACTGCCAGCAGCAGACCCTGGCTGTGCAGACATGCCCTGAACTGCAGAAAGTGTCAGCACTGAGCTGAGACTGAGCTGAGAAATCACAGCATTGAACAGAATTGGTTCCGTTCTAGCTCAAACCAGGACAGTAAAGCAGACGAGACTCTGCAGGTTCTGAACCACACTTCAAGCATGTACATACCTGGCTGGGGAGGGTGGGGGATGGAGCTCTTAGTTTTATCCTTCATTATCATGGTTTTCCAAGGAAATAATTGAGAAGAGAACCAGTGATGACAAAGAAATACATTTATTGCTAAGATCACTTTCTTACTTCTATTAAAAGCCTAAGTTAGGAGAATAACAGGAAGTTTCAGATTTCCCTGTCCTCTTAATATTGAACTTATTTTGACTCTGTGGTCTAGATCTGTTTCCATCCTTTCATCATTTCTCTGATTTTTTTTCCCAGCAATTTATTCTGATACAACTATTAGTTTAGTATTCTTCTCAATTACAGCAAGTTCTTTCACTGTTGCTATTCTCTCTTTCCAAGGAGATTTCCCACCCTCCCTGAGTACTACTAAGCTAAAGTTTTGCTTTTCTTCACCCTTCTCTAAGAACCAAACCCAACTTTCACACCAGAGATCACAAGATCACAGGTTGTTAGGGGTTGGAATAGATCCAAAGAGATCATCGAGTCCAACTCCCCTGCCAGAGCAGGACCATACAATCTAGCACAGATCACAGAGGAACACATCTAGATGGGCCTTGGAAGTCTCCAGAGAAGGAGACTCCACAACCTCTCTGGGCAGTCTGTGCCAGTGCTCTGTGACCCTTACAGCAAAGAAGTTCCTCCTTGTGTTAAGGTGCAACCTCCTGTGCTGCAGCTTACATCCATTGCTCCTTGTCCTATCACAGGGAGCAAGTGAGTAGAGCCTGCCCCCACTGGTCCTGACCCCCAGTCCTCAGATATTTATAAACATTTGTTAAATCCCCTCTCAGTCTTCTGTTTTTCAGACTAAACAGCCCCAAGTCCCTCAGTCTCTCCTCATAAAGCATGTGCTGATGAGTTAATGTAATTTCATTTTAATGGAAGACAGATAACTGGGGCATGGGGGGGGGTGGGTAGCAAGAGAGGATGACAAAAATACTGACAGTATTTTAAATACTATTTTAAAATTCACACCCTCCTCCAAGATACTTCACCTGCTGCACAGCTGCCATCTAGGAAGAACAATGAGTTTAAGGTCTGCATTGGGATTTTCTCATCTTTCCTTTTTGAATCAGCAGCATAGGATCACGTTGGAAGCCTGTGGCTAACTGTGTTCCCCAGGGGCCAGTGCTGTGTCCAGTCTTTGGGGTGTTGATTGATGAGAAGCTCACTGCAAACTGCCAGTGAGCTCATGTAGCCTAGAAGACAGCCATGTCCTGGGCTAGCAGAGCAAGAGGAGATTCTGCCTCTTTACTCTGCTCTTGTGAAACACCACCTCAAATACTGCATTGAAGTCTGGTGTCCACATCATAAAGAAGAACACAGATCCATTGGAGTGAGCCCAGAGGAAGGCCACAAAGACGATCCAAGGGCTGAAGCATCTCTGCTATGAGGATAGGCTGAGGAACCTGAGATTGTTCAGCCTGAAGAAGACTCTGAGTGGACCTTAGAGATGCCTTTTGGTACCTAAAAGGAACATACAGGAAAGCTGGAGAGGGATTTCTAGGGGAATGATCTGAAGATGAGCATAGGTTTAGACTGGATCTTAGGAAGAAGTTCTTCAGTACTGTGGTGGTAAGACTCTGCAATTAGGTTGCCCAGGGAGGCTGTGAAGGCTCCCTCCCTGGAGGTGTTTAAGGCCAGATTGGATGAGGCCTTGGGCAACCTGCCTTGTGGCAGAGAGGCTGGAGTTGATGATTTCTGAGGTCTCTTCCAACCCCTGGCATTCTGTTTCCATGATTAGCAAACATTTAAACTTACTTACTCCGTGAAACCAAAGCAGCGAATAAATAAGTGGAAGCCCATAAGAAATTAAGGATAATCATATTTAAGAGAGCACAGAAAACATCCCAGTTTCTCTTCATGTTCTCAGTATTCTAAATGACCAGACATCACTTTCTAATCTGAGCTTGGTTCACACATTTATTGTATTGATTACATTTTGATAGCACCGCTCATCTGTAGTTCAGTGTCAGGCAATGCCATCTCACAAGTAGGTTGTCACCATTTTTAGCTGCTGAGGCATTTACCCAGCCTCTGGTGCAGAGGGGGACATAGGGATGTGCCCTTCCAAAGTTGTTAGCACAGGCCAACACTGACATCTGGTGCCAGAAAAGCCATTTTACACTGGGGCAAAGATTCGGCTCCATAGCTCACTGAAGAGTTGTTAGTTCAACATGAAGATAAATCAGTACCAAACCACACCACAGTGTGGCAACAGCGAAAAGAAAGGATAGAGGAGACATACCAAGGATGCACTTAAAGACAGGAGAAGACAGTACACTCCCAGGATTTGTTTCTTCAATGCACTTTGCCCAAGATGGTGATTAGGGGCTGTAATAGCTCAAAATCACTTTAGCTGCTGCTACTAGAATAGCTCACTGAGAGCCCTGGGGCTATTTAATCTGGAGAAGACAAAATCAAGAGATCTGATCAATGCATACAAATATCTGAAGGGTGGGTGTCAAGTGGCTGGGGCCAATCTCTTTTCAGTGGTCAGTAGCAGTAAGACAAGGAGCAAAGGCTACAAACTGGAGCAGAGAAGGTTTCACCTCCACGTGAGGAGAAACCTCTTTACAATGAGGGTGACAGAGCCCTGGAACAGGCTGCCCTGAGAGGTTGTGAAGTCTCCTTCTCTGGAGACTTTCAAAACCTGCCCAGATGCTTTGCTGTGTGACGTACCCAGGGTGATCCTGCCTTGGCAGGGAGGTTGGACTCAATGATCTCTGGAGGTCCCTCCCAACCTCTAAAGTTCTGTGATTCGCCAGGGCATGCAGGGCTTGCACACTAGAAAAATATAAGAGTTGATTATGGTCTGAATGTAAGTGTTCAAACTGTGGCTGGCATGAGTTTACCTTGCTTCAACTGCTACAACCACTACAGGTCCCATTTTGTGGGCTGGGGAAATGGCTCTGTGCCAGCTCTTTTGCCTACTTGCCCACAACAAATAGCCTCCAGGCAATGAGGTGTTCAGCCCAATCCATATCATAAGTCTAGCACAGTTAGAGTTGGGATGCAATTCCTCTGTGTGTTCATTTTAGAATCATCGCATCATGGAGTCCTTTTGGTTCGAAGAGACTTTTAATTTCATTGAGTCCAACCATTAAACAAATACTGCCAGGTCACCACTAAACCGTATCCCTCAGCACCACACCTGCACGATTTTAAAATCCCTCCAGGAATAGGGACTCCACCACTTCTCTGGGCAACCTGTTCCACTGCCTCACAACCCTTTCAGAGAAGAAATGTTTCCTGATGTCCAATTTTTCCTGATGATGAGAACCTAAATTTCTCTTGGCACAACTTGAGGCCATCTCCTCTCATTCTATTGCTTGTTACTTGGGAGAACAGACTGCCTCCACCTCGTTAAAACTTACTTTCAATGAGTTGTAGAGAGTGAGAAGGTCTCCCAGGGCTATTATTGCAGACCATAGCCTGTCACTACCAAAAATAGCAACGACAGGCTGGCAAATCAGAGGGGACAATCCCAATGCCAATCCAACAGCTTCTTCCAGGACTGGGAAGAACCACTTACAAGAGAGTACAATGACATTCTGTGACTCCCTGACTGTCTTAAGTAACAAGGAACTAAATGTTTACACTCCCCTTGGTTCTGCCACCACTGCTAATTCAAGCATGTCTGTGGAAGATGCACAAACCTGCCACCCTCATTGTTTTCTCATGCAACTGGCCAAGAGAGACCTGTTTCCAAAGCGTAGCTGTTCTGTGCATCAAGACACTTTACAACATGTTCTCATTCTCATAAGGCTCTCTGCAGCCAGCAGACTGTTGGAATAATATTATTTGCAAGACTAGACTTGGAGAAAATGACTTTTTTCTTATTGCATTTTTGTGCCAGTGCAGACAGCATCCTGTCTTACCAGATGTTTCTTATTTCTGGTGTTTTGTTTTGTTTTCCTCTAAGCTGCGCTTGTGTTTTTGGTATTTCTAGAATTTAAAGGTATCAAACAAAGGCATTTCTGTCACCTAAAAAAAAA
>VWZI01012364.1:645976-706538 GCA_013396835.1 Psilopogon haemacephalus | reverse complement strand
AGACACTGGAACAGGTTTCCCAGGGAGGTTGTAGCTGCTCCCTCCTTGGGGGTGTTCAAGGCCAGGCTGGATGAGGCCTTGAGTGACCTGATCTAGTGGGAGGTGTCCCTCCCTATGGTGGGGGGTTGGAACTAGATGATCTTTGAGTTCCCTTCCAACCTAAATCATTCTATGATTCAATTTATAAAGTTTTACCTTTTGAGTGATCCAATTTACAACTTTTCCAAGAGCATAATTTTGGTGTAATGCTCTCTTATGCCCCTTTGCCTTCAACAACCAGTCCTATGAATAGTCTCAAGCTCCTGATAGATTTACCAATCAAGCACTGACAAGCCTTCCAGTGTGCCTTATTCTTTATCACAGTAAGACAACAAAACACCGTAGTATAACGTAGCATATTTGTCTGTAACATTATCACTGACCACTAATATCTAAACAGTAGTCTCCTGACCAGTAATTGAAGGAAAGAAGAATATGTCTATCCAGTGACAAGCATTCAAATATCTCACAAGAGGAAGAAGATTTTGTATCATATTTAAAAATTCTTATTTAAGACAGACATATGAAATATCCCTCTTGAACTGCCCAGCTCATCCCTCACTCTGGATTCCTATAAGCCATAGCTCTGGACACGGAGCAGTGTTTGGTCTTATTTTGCAGCCCCTCTTGCCTTGCCCTGCTACAGTGCCATTTAAGCCTACTGTCCTGGTAGGGCATAAAACCTGCCCAAATTAGTTCAAACTCCTGCTCTTTCCAGTTCTCTTTCTAGTTCCTGCTCCTGTTGCAAGGTCCGGAAGTTTGAAGGTGAGCAGACAGTGAGGGTTTGAATGAAGAAAGTCCCATGGCACATGAACAAGTCAGGTGTTTGTGCTGTCCCTCAAAGCGTTAGGGTGGACCCCTGGGCACAGGATTTTGAATTCATTGGCCAAAACAATGGACAATGATGCCTGTTGGCCAGTTTCACCCTTCAAAGTAGGCTATTTAAGGGAGGGTGTTGAGAACCGTTGCTCTCTTTTCCTGCTGCCCTCTGCTGGGACCGGACTTCTATTTGCACCTCTTTCACATTGGCCACGTGTTTGCAGCCTGCATTGCAGATTGCAGCCTACAGCAGCGACAAGGCAAACTCTTTCTCCTCCTCTCCTCGGGAACACTGCACATATAGCGTCTGTGAATATTAGGCGAGGTTAGGATTTCCCCTGTTATTAGGTTTCCTGTTTTCCAAGTTCTGACTGTTTAAGCCATTTAAACTGTTTAATTCAGTGTTTATAAATAATCTTTGTGCAACAACTTCTTACACACCAAACATCCAAAGAATGTAACGGAATTTCCCCAAAAAATCTGATTATTATTAATAATAAAAAATAATATTCATAACCACTTATTAATAATTGCAACACCTAATCCTTTGAAAATGCTCCTGTTGCCAGAGGTTTTTTTTTTCTTATTTTTGTTATTGTTTTTTTTTGTTTGTTTTCTTTGTTTGGGGGTAGGGTGTGCATTGGTTGGTTTGGGTTTTTGTTTGTTTGTTTGTTCAGTTGATTGTTTTGCATTTGTTTTTGAAGGTGCTCCTTTGGTAACCTGGCTTGCTTTGCAGGTAGGTATGTATCTGCTCTTCCTCTGCAATTACCTCCATTTATAATGCAGGTGTTAGCAGCTGTGCTCTTGTAGTCATCAGCCACAGCTTCCTTAAATAATCTGCAGGTCTGAAAAAATACTGCTTAAATGAATTTGCTGGCAAGGGGAGAATAATCGTAGGGTGGACAGTCAGTGAAAGGCTTTATTTCAGACCTGCTCCATTTTGCCTACTAATTCTTCTTTCTTATAACCTGTCTCCAGGGAAGAATAAAATGCAACTCTTTTATTCTATAGACTGCAGGTGACACTGCAACAGGAAAGATAATTTCCTATTGTGAACAAGTACAATAATTGGAATAATCTCTGGAAGTGTATTAATTTATAGGAGAGACAAGTAAATATTTTCATTTAACTTGTAATGGCCCACCTACTGGGAAATGATCATAAATAAATACAATTTTGTTAAAACATTTTCTTTCTTTCTTTCTTTCTTTCTTTCTTTCTTTCTTTCTTTCTTTCTTTCTTTCTTTCTTTCTTTCTTTCTTTCTTTCTTTCTTTCTTTCTTTCTTTCTTTCTTTCTTTCTTTCTTTCTTTCTTTCTTTCTTTCTTTCTTTCTTTTCTTTCTCTCTTCCTCTCTTTCTCTCTCTTTCTCTCTCTGAGGTGTCCCTGCCTGTGGCAGGGGGTTGGAACTGGATGATCTTTGAGGTCTCTTCCAACCTAGACCATTCTATGATTCTTTCTCTTGTTCTCTCTCTTTCTCTCTCTCTTTCTTTCTTTCTTTCTCTTTCTCTCTCTTTTTCTTTCTTTCTTTTTCTCTCTCTTTCTCTCTCTTTCTTTCTCTCTTTCACTCTCTCACTCTCTCTTTCTCTCTCTCTCCCTCTTTCTCTTTTTAACATAAATGTGAGTTGTATATACAATAGAATTTTCATTAAACCAAATTATATTTTTTTGTTTATGGGTTTTTTGTTTTTGCATCAGTCAATGATGTACAAATGATGTATCTGCAACACTTAAAAAACCTGATGGATTTATAACTTGCTGTCTAATGATCACCTGGTGATCCATCTCCAGGTAGCTATAAGGTCTATAAGGAAATGCTTAAATGCCAGTATAAAATGTCTGTGATAAAACCAGAAGCTATGAATTTCATGGTACTTTAATGCTGTCTCTGAAGTAATGGAAAAGCCATTTTCCAGCACTTGCTTCAAGGACTCCACTAATAACATTTTTCACAAAGGACCTATCTTTTCTTAAATACCTTATTTTGAAGTTATTCTGAAGTATTTAAAATCATGCATTTAAATTTGATCGGATCTTCTCAGCCTTTTAATTCTGTTTAATAAAAGATTTCTTAAAGATTTTTTAAATTGTATTTCCTACTGCAAATAGATATGCAGTGCAGTAACAAGAATGGTATAACTATCTTTAGTATCACCTATGACACTTTTGTATGAGTTACTTTGCTGGTCTATCACCATCAACTAGTTTAAAAATCAATTTCTGGACAAAGATAAAAACCGATTAGGTGGCTTCAGACAAATAATTTTCATCTAACCTTCACTGCAAAAAACACGCCAAAAATAAAAAACGCAAACCCAAACCCATGGTTTTTGATGTTTAGCATCTATTGCAAAGAAATAAGGAGGGCTTGCATAGTGACAAAATATGCTGACAGAGCTTATATGTGAAAATGCATATAAGTATGTGGTGTTTGTCTGGAATATGGATGGAAGAAAAGCAAATATTGTAATGGAAAGTCCAGCAAATCCTGTCAGCAGCAATATTCAAATCCTGATAGCTCTATGTAGAGGATACAGCCCACTGGCCATTTTATCAATGACAGTGCAACCATATCAGCATGCACACTTTCAGCAGCTTATTAACTAAACTACATTTTGTTTTAGAGAGAGCAGTGAAGATTATACTGATTTTTTAAAAAAGTAGAACCATAATTAAAAGGATTCTTCAACAAATGCTGACTTTCATTTTTCAGAAGACTGCAATTTCTCGCACTGAATACATAAATGTATTTCGAGTCCAACCCATGAGGCTTGAATCTAATCAAGATTTAAAGTCTCTAGGCCTGACTACTGCTTCCTCAAACATCATTTGATGCAAAATTATTCACAAGCTACTATAACTGCTTTCAGAGACATGAGATCTAGACTGTTCTGCCTTCCAGGAATTTTAACTGAAGCTTGAGGGCCTTTGGATCTCCCTCGTTCAACCTACTCAAAAAATATATGTGTGCTGCTCCTTTTTCTGACTTAAACCCCTTACCTGCACAGGTAAGGGCACCCTCCATATCAAAGCCTTATATCAGTGGACATAAAGGAATAAACTGCAGATGCATTTGCTCACCTACTGTTTCCTTGACAAAATAAAGAAGTGTAGCTGTTCTTCCCTGGAGCGCCAGGACTTCCATGCCCTGCATATTTTAAACTGCAGTCTGAGAGGGTTAAAAAGGGAAATTATCTTGAAATTATCTTCAGATACATCAAAAGGCAAGTTTCCTTTAAACTTCTCTACTTGTCTGCTTGTGATTCTTTCCTATATTTCAGTAGCAGAAGTATTAAACAATATGAAACTGGGCAGAACCGAAGAAGACTATGGTGCCTAGGGGTGTGAATGAAAAATAATGGTGCCCACGTTACTTTTGCTTCCATTTTACCAGTTGTAAGGAAGGGGGCAACCAGAAATGGATTCATAATGAATATCAACTTCTGGCTATGTGGCTGGGGCTATCACAAGGGGTTTGGGTTTTACGTTATTGTGATGTTCTTCAATGATTATAATCTGTTATAGAAAGATGGAATATATCTGTCTTGAAGACATAAGGAAGGGAATTTTTAGCAGCATTCTGGCCAGCTTGGTAGAATGGGCTTTAAACTGAAGGACTCGGGGGGTGGGGTCCAAGATGGCAATGCTCATGTCATTCCAGCCAAACAAGGAGTAAGCCAGCCTAACCAGAGCAGCAACACATGTTGCTTAGATGCTTTCCAAGATGAAAACCAGAAGGTCAGACACCTCAAGGGTGTATATGGCTATGGTGGATCCCCTTGTATCTCTCAAGATAAACTTTTCTTGATTATCCCTCTGTACACCTGTAGACTGATGCTTGCAGCATGAGTGCAGTTGCAGGGCCACGATCTCATTGCAGTTATAGAGACATGGTGGGATAACTGGCATGACCATGCATTTTTCAGGAAAGATTTACCATCTAGGTAAGATGTTAGAGAGCAACTGGAATGCATTGAACTCTGCTTTGGGTGAGGTGAAGTACATATTGAAAGTTCATTTCTAAGAATTAAGGGGTTGGCTAATACAGGTGACACTGTATTAGGTGTTTTCTGCAGGTCACCTAATCAGGGAGAAGTGTATGAGGCCTTCTACAGAAAGCTGAAAGTAGTTTTGTGATTGCATGTCCTAATTCTCAGGGCAGACTTCAACCACCTTAGTATATATTGGAAAGGCAACACAGCAAGACACAAACGGTCCAGGAGATTCCTGGAGTCCAGGCAGTGGAGGAAGCAATGAAGAGAAGTGTGCTCCTGGCTACACTTCCCAAATCTTTAAACTGCTCTGGCAGATCCATAATTTTCTCATTAATGCAGAAATGGGCAGCACTTGGTAGCAATATGATAGATACAGGAAAACGTCCATGATGAACAGTTAGCCATAGCTTTGGTGCTTCTAAGATAAACTGATCTTGCAGTAGCCAAAACATTTGCTTATAAAAATGCTACCAAGAATTAACTGACCTTTAAGGGGCAGGTCTTTTGCTACACAATAGGAAAAAACAACAACAGATAACAGAACAGAACAGCAACCAAGCAACCAAGACAGAAAACCTTTTACGGTTGACATTACTAACAATTTCTGTTTAACACACTACTTTATGACAAGATGAAATTTCCTTGCCACCTATGTGGTCACACTAACAGTGTGGCTGTTGAGTTTGACAAAATGACCTTTTCGAATTGTGCAGAGCAAGAGCTGAACAGCAGTGTATTTCCTGCAGAGAGTGGGTGTTCATATAGCTTGGTAGGCAGCTAGCCTACTGGTAACTGCAATCAGAATCAGTGCTCTTCTGTGTTTACTTTGGGGGAACTCTAAAACCAAGTGCTACCTTAAAGAATCAGTGAATATTGGCAGTACAAATATTTTGTTGCACCATGTTAACAGTGAGTTCTCCTTTAGGCCTCAACCAAAAGCCTTTAGATCCAGCTACAAAGAGGCAGTGTTTTGTCAAAGCTTTCCTTTGACCTAAGTGAAAGTTATAGACTGAAAGACATGAGAGGAAAAAAGCACCAACAAAAGAGCATACATCCACAAAATGCACTGCTGGAAGAGCTGTGCCCTAGAGATCTGAAAAACATCCAAAACATTTCTTCCCACGGAAGTGGGAGGTACGGTCTTTCCAGATTACTCATACACTAAAGCAACACCTACACAAAACGAAAGGTGCAATTTATATCTCAAAACATTACAATTATTACTAGAACATGGGAAATGGCTCATTTGACTAATAACACTTCACTGCAGATCAGCTAACCGACAGTATTAGGAGTACTTTAAAAGGTTATTAAAGTAGCCTGATCACTTTAATAGCACACAGCAAGCAAAGAAGGAAGAAACACCCAAATGGAACGTAGCCTAATACAAGGAAAGAAAATATCTGGGAGTAGCAACATATATGCTAAAATTTATTTTTAATTTATATAAACACTAAGAACTTGCTGCTTTCCAGCACTATCATACTACATTTAGGGCTGTCTTCGAATGCGAGAGGATGAAAACTTTGAAAATGGTCAAACTAACAAATCATTATGCTGATAAAGGAAAATATTTAATATAATAAAAAGGAATCAGTAATTATCAGGTTTCTTAATGCAAGGTATTCCACAAAAACTCACATTATGATAATAACTATTTGAGAGGAAGTTTCTGAGCAGAAAAATCAGATGTTGTACAATACAAATGAATCCATGGAAAATACCAGCAGATTTGACTGTTCTTTTCAAATATTTGCTAGAAGACGCTTATTGACTGAAGATGCATCATTAATATAAACAAACATTGCAACTGCAATTCATCATGAATAATACAGACAGAATAAATCAATTCGTGTAGGAATTTCAAGTTTCATGCAATTGATTATTATTTTAAAACACTGGAAATTAAACAACCTTTAATACAAACACAGCATTTGAAATAGTCTTCGGATATTTCTCACATTTTAGCCAATTCTGTGCCAATGTATAGAGAAGAAGAACTTATTTCAGTGTTAAGCTAAATTTTCCAGATCTGGTAATAAGGCCTAGTTTACCCCAACTTAGGGTTTATTGTACCTACTGAAGAGTCAGAATGACTTGGGGAGAAAAAAAAGAAAAAAAGTTTTGTTATATTTTGTTTCAGAGGAAAAGCTTTAAGGATTTCATTAAATATAACTAAAATTTGGTTTCTTATTAAAATGAGAAATGATACTCTCACACAGACAAATTAAACTGGTATACAAATTAGAATACAGGCCAGTAAAAAAAAAAAAGACCTTGTCTTCTGTACTGTTGTAAGAGGGAAGAGTTGGTATGTGTTTGATCAGAAGTTACGACAGGCTGATAATCACTAGGTTACTGAGAGATAAGATCCAGGGGAAACAGGGCTTGCAAATATGTGCGTGAGCAGTAGGAAAGGATGGTATTGAACAGATTCCAAAATAATAAAGGAGGAGCTCCATTCTCCTGCATTCAGCCTTCTGGAACATCCTGGCCACACATCACAGAATTCTGAATCCATGTACGCCAAGAGCCTAGGTAGCTGGGTTGGAGCGGCACCAGTCTTACCACCATGATGGTGCATTTCCTGGTGGAGATGTCTACCTCAAGAAGAAAAGTGCGTGCCAGCCCTGTGATCTACACTTCTCGGGAGTTTTGCTGATCAGTTGGATAGGGTGAGTATAACCTGCTCTTTGATCAACAGAATTACTTGGCATTCCTTGTCATATACCTTTCTTTCTACGACTTCATTATTTGAGCTATAATAAAGTGTACCCAGAAGGGGGTGCCCATGTGTGAGTGTGTTCCCCGGTCCCCAGAGAACTCACTGGAACAACTGTGCCTCACAAAACAACAACAAAGCAAACAAAAAAAACCCGCAAAACACACCACCATAAAACAACAAGCCCGAACCCAAAGACAAGATCCATTCCCACCACTCCTTCGGTATCTTCCCTTTGACCTACAGAAAAATACCTTTCCACTGCTGTTGGGTGTTTCGTTAACTCAACCATCATTTGCAGATATTATTACAGATCTTACTGATATAAAGGTGGATAATAATCAAGATTCGTCACTTTAGCTGCTAACTGCATCATATATATCTTTAAAATTTACAAGATGCTGGTTTTCTTCACTCTATATGTGAAGTGGGTTTGGAGATCATGTACTTCATTGATTTGTTTGAGGCCTTGGGTTTCCCCTGCTGTTCCTTCACCTCTTGCCTCTCCCCCGAAAGATGAACAGAGGGAAAACAAAAATAGTCTTCTGAATGTTGCCATGGTGAACTTAATTCTGCATTTACATATTCACTGTTTGGGAAGTCAGAATACTGGACAAATCAGAACCTTAACTTTCACAGATTGTTAAATGTTTATATTTCACATTATTCAGGTTCCCAGCTAAAGAGTCTGGTCCTTAATTGTAGAAGAGATGTAGATCCAAACTTCTAAGCTGTGAATCCAAACAGAAGATATATTTTGAATCAACCAGTACTCTGAGAAGCATGATCCCAAATATATTGGCTCAGCTAAATAAATTTAATTGCTATTTTGGACCATATCCTATTTGCCTCAGATCTAGACTTCCTACTACTCATAGTAATTTTTAATGCTTTCTGTGATAAAACTCTAAAAAAAAAAATCTTTAAATGAGGGTAATGATATCAATGCTATTTCAAAATGATATTGTTTATGTATCTATTAACATTTAAATGCTTGGACTGTGTAGCGATAGAACTTCTTAGAAAACTTGTAAGGATGTAAATTATTCTCTACGAAGAGGATTTGAAAAATATGCAGAAAAACAAATGTAGGGACCATATATGAAGAATACACAGGACAGGGGAAGAAAAAGAAACAATCCTTCCTGAATTAAGGATCTGGAGGTAAAAAACTGCAGTGCACGTAACATAATTAAAATGTATATGCACTAGAAGATTAAATTAATACCATGAATGGAGACTTGCATCCTCAGCAAGTTTGCAGATGACACCAAGCTGTGTGGCACAGTCAACTTGCTAGAGGGCAGGGATGCCATCCAGAGGGACCTGGACAGGCTGGAGAAGTGGGCCCAGGCTAACCTCATGGCATTCAGCAAGGGCAAGTGTAAGGTCCTGCACCTGGGTCGCTGCAATCCCAAGCACAAATACAGGCTGGGTGGTGAGTGGCTGAGAGCAGCCCTGAGTAAAAGGACCTGGGGGTCGAAAAGCTCAACATGAACTGACAGTGTGTGTGTGCAGCCCAGACAGCAACTGTCTGCTGGGCTCCATCAAGAGGAGAGTGGCCAGCAGGGCCCCCAACACAAGAAGGACATGGAACTGTTGGAGTGAGTCCTGAGGAGGGCCACAGAGATGATCAGAGGGCTGGAGCACCTCTGCTAAGAGGACAGGCTATGAGAGTTGAGGCTCTTCAACCTGGAGAAGAGAAGGTTTCGAGGAGGCTTTATAGTAGCCTTCCAGTATCTGAAAGGGTCCTGCAGGAAGGCTGGGGAGTGGCTATTCACAAGGTCCTTTAATGACAGGATGAGGGGTAATTAGTTTAAACTGGCAGAGGGGAGATGTTAGGAGGAAGTTCTTTGCAGTGAGGGAGATGAGATAATGGCACAGGTTTCCCAGGGAGGTTGTGGCTGCTCCCTGGAGGTGTTCAAGGCCAGGTTAGATAAGGCCTTGAACGATCTGTTCTAGTGGGAAGTGTCCCTGCCTATGGTGGGGAGTTGGAACTAGATGATCTTTGAGGTCCCTTCCAACCTAAACCATTCTATGATTCTAAGAAAATGTTCACAACATCTAGTTCCTGAAAGACAAATTTGATGGCATTCATAAAAGTGTTGTATATATTTTATAATTTTGGTTTATTTATGACTTATATGGAGTCTACATGCACTCATACATTCCCCAACAAACATAGACTGACATTATTTCACTGAACATATTTTATTGTTTCACTTGCACCTGGAATATTTTGGTTTATGCATCTGCCAGGTGCATGATGAACAGTAGATTGTAGTGCACTGTACTATTACAGCATTTAAAACAAGTTCATATAATTTCATACTACACTGCATTGAGTATATAGTGCAGAAGCTGTGCATGTCAGTGCAGGATCAATGGTCTTTACTGTCACTATTTTCTCCTCCTCAAGCTCATTACCTAAAGCTGCTGCTGCCATTGCCTCATTTGTTTCCACAAAACTATCTGGATAGGGATTACCTAAAGCTGCTGCTGCCATTGCCTCATTTGTTTCCACAAAACTATCTGGATAGGGCAAAGTTTGATCTAAGGAGTCTAGAGTTTACAAGATCTAGCACCGTGACCCTCCCCTTAAATGCTGCTCTGCTGGCACTAGCACACTGGTAGCTATGAGGGTGCTGTGGTGAGTCCTGCCTCTGTAATCTCACAGTTTTTCCACAGCTCTTTATCAGTTCTATGAATGACCTTGGGTACCTCCTTTTAGCTTACCACAGCACTGGTTTTACTTATCATCTTTGCCTGATCTGTTTGTGAAGTTTTGGAAAACAGATGCTCATTAACATGTATAATGTCAAATATGATAAAGCTGATTTTGAAAGGAGCCTCTAGGTGCTACTATAATACAAAATATAAATCATTTTTCCTCTACTCTTGATAAAGAAAGGTCAGACCTGCTGATGCTTTATATGCAAAGCCCCTGAGAATTTAGTATATCAAATCAATTCCCCTCCTTTACTACTATTGCTAAAGAGCAGCTTTTATTTTTTTTGGTTAAAAAAAAAAACCACCCATGTTTTTAATGACAACATGAAAGAACTACAGAAAGCAAATTTTGCATTAGGAAGGCTGTGTCAAAAATTTCACTTCAAACAAAGCACCACACACAGAGCTGACAAAATGAGAGATGTAAATACTAATTAGCATCCATTTCTTTATTGAATTATGATTTCCAGAAAATGTTGTATGACCCTCTGTTTTAAATACTGTTTTCTCTTCAAATATGGCTTTCTTTGCCAAAATGAGTTCTTAGATTTATAAATATGGACCATACATTTAAAAATTGTTTTTTTTACAGGTCAGCCCATGTTTTCAGGTTTGCAACCAAAGGCTGTGAGGAGTGTGTTAATCACAGTACGCATATTCAAGATCAGAACTGTTACTGAGTATGCAAAACTGTACCTCTATATCACATTTCTGTCTTTGTATACACTGAATGAGCAACACAAAAGATGCCCTCTTTACTCTGTTTTAGCTACAAATCCCACCTGACAAGCAGACAAACATACTCTGGACTCCAAAAAAAGGCTCTACAACAATGGCAAGGCTGCTCACAAGTGGTTTTTCTCTTTCTGACAAGCTTATCGCAATCACTCATTTGTCTTGATGATTACGCAGATGTCGAGGTTTGCAAAAGTCTTACATGTGAATTCACACCTCCCTCATGTGAATCCTTTAATATTCAAGGGTGAGAAACAGAATTCATAGCTGAATGAATCTAAGTGAAGGGGAAGCTATGGATGCTTCTTCCTGTACAGCATTTCCAATACATAACAAGAAAGGACATTTATAAGAGTGGATGAAAATTGGCCCAAAACAATTTCATGACAGGTTGCCATACACAAAGTGAATGCTGGAAGTCTCAGCTATTATGGATTATAAGCAGGTGTGTTGTGACTAAGATGCCAGAACATCAGACAGGCACCCAGGAGATTAGCCCATCTCTATCCTAATAAGATTTCCTCGACAAAGGAAAAATATGATGATACAGACAGTCTATATATAATTTATGAATTCTTGGCACCATTATAATGTTGACATGTAATTGCTTTAAGGAGGAGTGTGCATCTGCACAAAAGAGGATTGTAACATGCCTCTGTGGGAAGTGGGATAAAATGAACTGATTAAATCTAACCTTGCTGCCCTGACCCAAGAGTAAGCAGAATAAACAAGATGCCTAGATGGGCAACCAGTTTGCCAAAGGTTTTGTGTGAAAGGGTGCTGAAGTGATCAATGGAAGTTATTGTACAAAGGACCTGAGCTCCTAAAGAGCATTAGCACAAAAGTGAAAGTGAAAACCTTGCTTCATACCCAGGCAGAGTCCTGTTTTAAGTACAACCAAAGGGTGAAAGCAAGTGGGAAGGGCCTTGAGGCAACCAAAAAAGTACACTAAAGGGAAGCCTTTTTGGGCATTTTTTGTGCAAGTTTAAAAATGTTACATTATCATCTTATGCAACATGAGCAAACCTGTACATTATATCCTACTATGCAGCTCTAAAAGGATGATTTGTAAATATGGAGTATTCAGGGGATAGAGTACTAAAGTAATTGATTTTGAGTCTAGATTGAAAGCACACCTCTTGTGAAGGGAAGGCAAGAACTTTTACTCCAACATTAAGAAAAAAAAACAAAACAAACAAAAAATGGCAGCTGCCAACAAAGAAAGAAACTATCTTGCTGCTTCAAATGCCAAGACAATATTCAGAGCACAATGGTCCAGTAGGTAAATCCCAAGACTGTGAAGCTAAACTCTGAGAGCTAGAGGATAGTGATAACTCCTATAACTTGATGGCACAAAGTAACACTATGCTGGCAAATGACAGCAACTAGGATAAGAACTCAAAGTCATGGCCATAACTAGCTTTCAAAAAAAACATACAGTCTATTTTCCTGCCAAAATACTAGGCCAACTTCTAGATCTCAATGCTTTCAGAAAAAGGAGAGGAAACAAACAAAGCGTAAACAAACAAACAAAAAGGATGGAAGGCCCTGGTTGATCTTCCTGTCTGCTAAAATGAGTAAAGTTTGTTGAAATAATTAAATGAGGGTTTATTATAACTTACATTACAGAAATCAACTTTTGAAATAAAACACTTTATATATTTCATATACACTAAGCAGCAAATTCTGAGCTAAATTATGCCAGCACACCCTACTATGTTTATCGAAATGCATAAGAACATATTTCTATTAATATTCAGAGTAAGGCAGGCAGAGAAATACTGAGGATTGCTGCAGTCCCTTTAGTACTCCATTTGCTTTACCAGTTGGTATGGCTATGTGCTTACTGCTTAGTGTCTTTAATCAGTGCTTCCTACCCCGTGTAGGAGGAGTGCCTGGCTTTTAAAACCAGTGATCTGCAAAAACAAATAGAACACTGTTTACCAGATCACACAAAATACTCAAAGGATACAGCACATCTATGCAAAGCACAATCCTCTAAGATGAAAGGATTATTTCAAATTAAACAATCACAATTCATTCTCTGCTGTTTAAACCAGTGTTGTGTGTTTGAATATTGAAAGCCTACATCAGTACTTGGGTCATAATGAGCTTTATGACATCTTTAGGGACACATCTGTGACTTGTTTCAAAATGTACAAGTTCTGTTTTGCTTAGTGATACTATGGTTTTGTTCTCCAGTTCCTTAGGAGACCATGGAAAAAAGACACAGAAATATGTTTTGAATAGTTGCAAGCATAAAAGAACAGATAATAAAATAAAATCAGACAGCATAATGCAGAACTATTTCAGAAGACCTGTCCTTCCAACATGATCAGAGATGTCTAGACTTGCATGAAGGAAAAAAGTCAGGAGTGTAAATGGTCTCAATCCCCTTATAAGTATTTTTCAACTGGCAGTTGATGTTTACACTGAAAAGTCAAAGCTATTGAGGCAAAATCAGCCTGATTTTCACAACACAGTGAAAGCCTCACACTGCTCTTGTCTTTCAGGAAAGATTTTAGTGTTTATTGCTGAGATAAATGGGCAGCTAAATGAAGGCATTTATCCCATTTGAAGTTAAACCCCCGCTATATTCACCTGTCACTAAAACTCCAACATATTCAAAAAGCAAAGACACCTGATTTATGTGAGAGATTACTGTTGACAGCCACACCATTTAGTAAGAACTCAGCAACCTACAGAAATGCCCCTACCTACCATGTCCTCATGGGCCAGTAGTGCAGCTTGAGGAAATCAATGTTGAAAGCTTCCACATCCACTCTTACTTTCTAGTTTATACCCCTCAGAGAGTGGAAAGTCCAACATTTTAACCTGAAATGGCAACCAAAACATCCAAGGAAGGTGGCTTTTCACAGTACTGCAAAATGATATAGTTGACCAAAGTATTACTTCCCCTGTGCAATGGAAAAGGATGGCGAGAGACTGTACATCATAACAGATGGAGAAGACAGGTCAGGCTGTCAGCAGGGCTAAAAGCATACATATAAATTGGGTGGAAATTTCTTAGAGTTACTGCAGTTTTGCTGATTCTTAAGATTGCCTTTGTGGTACCATGAAGCCTGTATTGCCTGCTGAGTAGAAACTATTGAACTTTTTTTTTAGTTTTGATGGCTGTGCTTTTTTTTTTTTTTTTGTGGGTTATTTTTTGTTGTTTTTAAAAGTAAGAAAATTGTCAGTTATATAACCAAACTTGTTTAGTTTCATTGAATCAGAGAAGAGAATGATACATTTTTTTCAGCTAGAAAAGACTTCTAAGATCCTCAACTCCAACTGTTGACTTAACATTACCATGGCCATTAAACCATGCCCCAAAATGCCATGTCTACACATTTTTTGAACACCTCCAGGGACAGGGACCCAGGCAGCCTGTTCCAATGCCTAACTACTCTTTCTATTTAAAAAAATGTTCCTAATATCCACTCTAAACCTATCCTGGCACAAATTGAGGCTATTTCCTCTCATTCCATCACTTGATACCAGGAAAAAAGACACCAATACTGACCTCACTTCAACCCCTTTTCAGGAAGCTGTAAAGAGCAGTAAGGTGGCCGCTCAGTCTCCTCTCTAGACTAAATGATCCCAGTTCCCTCAGATGCTCCTCATAAGACTTGCTCCCCAGACTCTTCACCAGCTTTGCTGCCCTTCTCTGGGCATGCCCAGCAACTCAAGGTCCTTCTTGTACAGAGTGGCCCAAAACTGAACACAGTATTTAAGGTGAGGCCTCACCAGGTGCAGGGACATAATCTCTTCCCTACTCCTGCTGCTCATACTGTACCTGATACTGGCAAGGATGATACTGGCCTTCTTGACCACCTGAGCACACTGCTGGTTCCTGTTCTGTCCACCAGCTGGCACTCCCAGATCCTTTTCTGTCAGCTAACTTTCCAGTCACTCTTTCCCAAGCCTGTATCGTTGCATGGGTTTGTTGTGACTCAAGATGGTCTTGTTAAATGTCATACTATTGACTTCAGCCCATTAATCCAGCCTGTTCAGATCCCTCTGCAAAGCCTTCCTAACCTCAAGCAGATCAATATGCCCTCCCCTGCAACTTCCTGAGCATGCACTCAACTTCCTCATCCAGATTATTGATTATGACATTAATGAGAACTGGTTCCAGTATTTGAGCTATCAGGAACATCATCTGTGACAAGCCACCAACTGGATTTAATTCCATTGACTGCCACTCTTTGGACCTAGCCATCCATCCAGTTTTTTATCCAGAGAAGCATTTGAGCTGCCAGTTTCTCCAAGAGGATGCTGTTGGAGACAATGTCAACAGTTTTAGTGCAGTCCAGGTAAACAACAAAACAATATCCATAGCATTCCCCTAATCCACTAACTGGGGCACCTTGTCATAGAAGGAGACTGTGTTAGTCAAGCAAGACTTGTCCTTCATGAATCCATGCTGACTGGGTGTGATCACCTGCTTGATATGCACATGCTGCACAGGCTCAAGATGATCTGCTCCATGACAACATCGAGGTCAGACTGACAGGTTTGTAGTTCCCTGGGTCCTCCTCCTGGTCTCTCTTGTAGATGGGCATCACATCTCCCAATCTCCAGTCAGCTGGGACCTCCACAGTTAGCCAGGACTGCTGGCAAATGATGGAAAATGTCTTGGTGAGCCTTTCCACCAGTTCTCTCAGTATGCTCAGGTCTATGCCATTTAGC
Organism: Psilopogon haemacephalus; assembly: GCA_013396835.1. Taxonomy (NCBI): domain Eukaryota; kingdom Metazoa; phylum Chordata; class Aves; order Piciformes; family Megalaimidae; genus Psilopogon; species Psilopogon haemacephalus. The sequence continues at coordinate 690,806 of VWZI01012364.1, read as the reverse complement.
CCATAGACTTGTGTTTGTCTAAGTGGTGCAGCAAGTCACTAACAAACACATTTTGGATTATGGGAGCTTCATTTTGCTCCCCATCCCTATGTCCCAGCTCATGGGGCTGGGCGGTCAGTGAATGAATGCTCTTGCTACTAAAGACTGAGGCAAAGAAGGTATTGAGTACCTCAGCCATTATTGACAACTATGTTCCCCCCTGCATCCAACAAAGAACAGACATTCTCCTTAGTCCTCTTTTTTTTGGTGGCAAATATATTTGTAGAGGGATTTCCTCTTCAGATTTCCTGTAACAGATGAAGCCAAATTAATTTCCAGTTGGGCTTTGGCCCTTCTAATTTTCTCACTGCATAATCTCACAACAACCTTGTAGACCTCCTGAGTGATCCACCCTTTTTTTCCAATCCATCCTTTTCTCCCTAAGAAACAGTCAAATCTCTCTACCCATCCAGGCCAGCCTTCTTCCACACTGACTCATCTTTCCACACCTAGGAATGGCCTTTTCCTGTGCCTTTAAGACGTCCTTCTTGAACAGTATCCAGCCTTTGCTGGACTTCTTGACCCTTGAAGACTGGCTCCCTAGAGACTATGTCAACCAGTGTCTGGAACAGGCCAAAGTCTGCCCACTGAAAGTCCAAGGTTGACAGTTCTGCTGATTGTCTTCAATGAACGAGAACTCCATAATTTTGTGGTTTCTGTCACCAAGACAGTCCCCAGCTGTTACATCACCCATGAGTCCTTCTCTGTTCACAAAAAGCAGGTCCAACAGAGCTCCCTCACCAGCTGTTTCAGGAAGTTATCCTCCACACACTGTAGGAACCTCTGGAACTGCTCCCTCTCAAGATGCTGGATGTATTTCCAGCAGAGGTCAGGGAAGTTGAAGTCCCGCAGAAGAACAAGGGCTGGTGACTCTGAGACTTCTTCCAGATGTCTAAGGAATATTTTACCTGTCTCTTCATCCTGGTTGGGTGGTCTGTAACAGAATCCCACCAGGATATCTGCCGTGTTGACCTTCCCCTTGATTCTTACCCATAAACACTCAACTAGATCATCGCCATCATGAACCTCAATACAATCAAAACACTTCCTGACATACAGGGCCACCCCACCACACTTTCAGAAGTGCTTGTATCCGTCGATCAGAGCAATCCAGTGAGACAACCCACCATGTTTCTGTGATGGCCACTACTTCATAGTGTTCCTGATAAACGGAGGGAACTGGAAGCCATTTCCAATGGTGTGTTCATCAGTGTAGGTGCACTTCAGTTGTTATAAGGGTCTTGCCACCTTTTTGCAGAGAGAAGTCCTAAATCCTACCTGGCTGGTTTTGGGCACTCCTCTGGTTGCCAACCCATCAATAACGCTTGTGTATTTTCCACCATGTAAGCCTCCATATCCTACCTCCACTAATACAGCAGACCAATAGATTTCACTAGCACACAAATATTGGTCTCCTGACCTTGGGTTTATTTCTAGCAAGCCTGTGCCCTGCCCTCTTCCAATCTGGTTTAAGGTTCTTTCAATAAGCCCAAAGCATAGCAAGTATGAGGAAGGTATCAAGATCTGCTTTCAGAAGTGCAAATAAAAGTAAATGAACACTTTATATGAAGTCTGCTTTCATGTGTTAATTTCAGGTTTGCAGTTGATGCTACATATTTGAAACTTAAATAAAGCATAAAAAAGGTTACAATGTATAGACTCCACTGAATAAAAGCCAACATATCTATGCAGTTAAGCTGCAAGAGATAAAAAAAAATTGACATCAAAGACACTGCCTCATTCAGGCCTTTCAAAATACTTGTCATTAAAAGATGGTTTGTTGAAACTTCAGACAGGCTAAATGTATGCCACATTTTGAGTGAAAGAATTACCTTTCCAGGGTTGCAATTATGACTGTACTTAGTTGCCATAGCAACCTGGCAACATATAGATGTTAGATGAAGACATCAAGGGGCAGATAGTGATTTTCAAATCCTCACATGCCAAGTGTCATTTTTCATGGGTATCTCTGTGCTCAGTTCCGGAAAAGAAAGATTTAAAAAAAGGAAAATTAACATTCAAAACCAATGCTTAAATAGCATTTAGATTGCAATACCAATATCCCAATTTGCTGAGCTACTTTTTTTCTTCATTAGTGTATTTTGTTCTTTTTTTCTATTTTGTTTTTTTTTTTTTTTTCAGTTAACAGGTTCTAAAACACAAGTACGACATGGGAAGTTGAAAGGCAAAAAGACTAAGGCTCAGCTACAAAGGTTATCATGCTTTCATGGTTACTTAAGTCCAGCTATTATTCTTCCACTTTTCTTCTGGTTTTAATTGTCCAAATACTTTGACTTGGATATTTTCAGCCAGATTCTCTTTTTGACCTGTATTCCAATTCTTTTTGAGAAAGAAAAAGGGGAAATGGATCTGTACTAAAAGCCAGCACTGAATGTGCCCCAGTGATACAAAGTTCTGCAAATATTCCAGCTGTGATCTATTTGTAAAGGCTGAGGCAGAATCTAAAAAACAGCCAGTACAAACACAGCTTTCAACAGGCAGCTCATACTGTGCTGCTGTCATCTATACTGCTATTTTTACTTCTGCTGACCCAGGTAGCTTAGCTCTTTTATGTTAAGGCTTCCAACGATGGTTTTCTGAGTTGGTGTTTAGTTTATTAACATGGGCTTCTCATAACATGATGCTGTACTCATTAATGCCACACCATATAGTATAAGCTTGAACTGATCAAGACTGAAGACATGTTTGGGCATCCTTCCATCTAAGCAGAGTGCATGCAGGATTTTATGCTAAAGCAAGACAGAGGCACCATTCCAGCATAAAGTCTGCCTGAATATCAAACAGTGTAAGCAAACAGAAAGTACCCAGCACAATCCAAAACTCCTTTGGACAAAGCTACTCTTTCAGAGCTTTTAAATAATTTTCCCTTGGAATAGACTGTTCAATATTTGCATGATTGAGATAGTTTGGATCTAGTACTAAAGCATCTCAAAACTCAAATCCATGACTTTATCAATCCCCAGTCTATATATATATTAACATAGATCTATCTGGTGCCTTGAAATAGCCACACACTACAACACTAAGAAACGGAAAATGCAGAGTAAAAATGAAAATTTCTTTAAGTATAATTTGAAGTTACTGCATTTAATGTGTACAGATTTGTTAAGACAAATGTCAACATAGCTGTCTTTGCTTTGGTTTGATTGATTTAGTGTTTGTGTTCCTAAACGTCTTCAGTAATCTGAATGATTTAACAGGGCAGTTTTTCTCTTCTGCAAAGAGTGAAATAACAAAAAGTTAATGAAAATTTAAATAAAATGTGTGTAATTATACACTAGAAAACAACATAATTTAGTGGGAAATAATTTTAGTTAGCATTTATAACAAAAGCTTAGACTGTTCAAAGTATCCAGAAGTTTCTCCATAAAATTATATGTTGATTTACACAGCTAGACAACTGGTTTTGTGCTTTCAGATTTTCACTGTTAACAGTTCTGAAGAAGGATCACCAAGAAAGGAAAACAGCAGTCCAACATACATCTTTTCAGTATTATGACTCAGTATTTTCCTTGTCTTTGTTCTCTTAGTAAGTGCTTCAGAAAAGTACATTACTCTAGTCTATTCTATCATTTCTCAATCCTGTAGAAATTAAAACACTGTTAAATTGAAATAGTGAATATTTTTTTCTTTTTCTTGTGCAAGGAACTCAGCTTCACACAGGAGAAGAAAAAAAAATTAACCTAAGGAAGCACCCCAGAGTCCAAGTACCACGCTACATGGTAACAATTTAAGGAAACAGAACTCAGTCCATTCCTTAGCAATTAGTGCATGAGACAAAAAGAAAGAACATTGAAAGTATGCATATATACTTACAATAGTATAGTGGTAAGAAGCATGCATGTGTGTTACGAAGAAAAAAGTAGAGGTCTTTTATTAGTGCTAGCTCTAAATTTGGCCTGCAGTCATATTTGAAATTTCACTTTAAAATTAAAATATACTAAGCTGGTCAATAATTTGAAATTCCAATCTAAAAGGCCCTCCTGTCTTTCATTAAGGAGTGCTGATCAAGTCAGATGTCTGTATCTATTATTTAAAGCATATTTTTTTAAACTTATACCTCTACCAGTTCTTCTCTTGGATTTTTTACTTGAAACAAAATAAAACAATTAAAAAAAAAACCCCTGGTTTGGCCAAAGAATTAAGTATGGCCTTATTTATGACCTTGAGGACACTTTACATCAATTCTGGCTGAGTCATGCCTTCGGCAGTAAAAGAATCTATAAAGATACAGGCATCTATCAAATGAAGTTTAGTGTGAAAGAGACACTTCATTTTATACAAGCCTCCAAATATCTATCAGACCTTACGGGCCCTCTGTTACTACTAATTACAGTGGGCTGCAAGTTTTCTTTGTATGGAGTCAATTATTAAGACTTTATGCATTTCTGTGGTCAACCAAAAGTCATTCTTAGCCTGTAGGTTGTCTGGGATTGTATTTAATTACTTACATCATCTGATACACTGTAACTTTCCTAGCTGGTAAAAAAAGCATTCCTGAAAATGTACCAATATTTCTTAATTTCTCTCCATTAGAAGCTGTAAGAATTGACACCAACACCAACATTTTTTAGAAACAAAGAGCCTTAGCAAGCTAGCACTTTTCAGCCACAGCCTGATCTAAGGTACACAACAGGGGAAAAGTCAGATCTAACAGATTTTTATTTTTTTTTTGGTAGCTGGAAGACAGAGGAAAATATAACTGATTAAGAAGGCCCTGTAATCTCCAAGTGAGATCAAAAATTATCTTTTGGTACCAACAGAGAAAAGTAATTGCAGGTAAAAAAAATATTACTTAAATCCTCTAATATTTCTGACTGAAACAGAAACTACTAAGGACCAGTTAGAGTGCAGCTGAACCTTCTAGAAAGGAAGCAGAGACAGAAAGCACCTATCCATTTGTGTAAATAAGAAAAAGGACACCAAAACCTACACAATTACAAAATAGGCTAAGATTTTAGTGAACTTTATGAAGTCTTTCTCTCAGAAATAATCTCTCTTCAGTTTGACCTCAGAATGAAGTGTTGCTATAGAACATAGAATGTTACATGAAATCAGAACACAAAGCACCAAAAGGATTTCCAAGACACATTTAAAACTGGAAAAATCCTACTTTCTGAGAAAAACTGTTTTCTGCTAGAAAAAAAAGGGTCAGAATCTTTGACATTCATATTGTATCCATTTAGACACTTAATGGGTTAGTCTTAAAATGTTGAAACCAGCTTTAACAGTAAACAGTTCAGAAGAAATCATAAGATAAGGATATCCACAAAGAAATATACATAACAAGTTATGGCAGAAGTATTTCCAGCCCAAATAAAAACATACAAATACATAAGCTTGGGAATATTTTCCATAAAGAAGGAAATATTTCCAGAATTTATTAAAATCAAACACTCGTTCTATGAAATAGTTTTTCCTAACAAATGTGACAGAATAGGTCCCCAACAAGTTGTTCGCACAAAGAAGAATTAGCTTGGTGCTACTAGATCACATCAAATAGAGTTCTACCCAGTTATCCCAGTATAGAGTGAGGTATCTTGTATTTGACTTAAGGGATGCCCTGGGAGCATGTAATTGTTTTGTTTGGACCGTTGTTTTGTTTTGTTTGATTTTTTAAAACATGGCTTCCTTACTTTCTTCATGCATCAGGAACACCTGCAACTTTCAACTTCTCTAAATATTGTGACAGAAATATATGTTACCATCGAAGTTGTCAATAATTTGAGTCCCTATGCCAAGTCTCAACTCTTGCAAGGCAAGAGTTCACATGAGCCAAACTCAAAAGTCTAAAGGATCACTTGAAGAACAAAAGCAATGCAGACAGAAGCCACAACAGAAATGTAAGGTATGAAGAAGAGATTCAAATAAAGACCCTGGTACTCAGTAGAAGAGAGAACTGATCTTACATCTCCAGGTGCAAACAGCACTTACTGCCAGAAGCCATAAGAACTAGCAAGGGAAAATTACATGCCTTTCCTCAATGTGCACTTTGAAAATTAAGGTGTTAAAATTCTATTAATCCTTTTTCTGTCAGCATCTTTCTTTAGCTTTCATTCCTTTTCCTTTCCAAGCCACGTAGTGGCACTGAAAGCCATAGAGGTCTCTAGTGTAATTTACAAAGACATTTGGCATAGGAAGTTACAAATCATCTATGTAGGGCACAGAGGTACTTACAAGAAACAGAGGAACTTACTAAGTAATCTCTCAATCCATTTATCAAAGCACCTGCAGGACTAATTTGAAGACAGGTGAGCTAATAAACTTCAGCAAAGCAGTCATCAAGAGAGCATTCTGTTTTACTAAAAGGATTTGTAGCCCTTCTTCCCATCCCATCCTCCATCAAAACATACAAACTTTAACTTACAGGCTTTTATCTCACTCTCTACTGTAATAAATCAGAGGCTGAAAAAGCTAGTAGAAAGCAGAACAATAGGGTGGGAAATCATGACCTTTGTGTGTAGTAATTGAAAACCACAGAGAGTTCAGAGTGCAGAATGGACTTCTGGACACATCTACACTGGGAGCTTTGAAGCCTGAAATTATCCACTACTACAGCTCCAAGATTACATAGCATTGCAGTAAACTGAAGGTGGGTTAAATAATTATAATTCACAGCATTAGCAGGTAATTACATAATCAAAATTACCATACAGATTTACTATTATCTTATTTACAAAAGCATATTATTTTTTTCTTCTCCTGGGACAGCTAATGTTTGTACCATCTGGTAGGACACATAATTTGTTGAGTGTGTAGGGCAACTACTGAGACTGTAAATGGCTTCAGAGGGCAGCTGTGTCTTTCCATACCAGTGCTCCCACCATTAAACTGTTCAGATGAAAATAACACTGGAAAGATTAGCAAGAGAAAAAAAAAAGTAGAAAAAAGAAAGGTTCAATTGTAGTTAAGAAGACTGACAAACTATTTAAGACATGTTACTATCTCATGCCCTCTAACCTTAGTTAGAACTCTAGTTCACCAGTAACTATTGTACTATTGTCCAGGCACAATTTACATCACTGAGCAATAAAAAACTCCCAAAACTGCAATTTCGACATTTGCTGCCACAAGAGGCATCAGTAGCTTCTGGCTTACTAATGTGCTCCACAAGATCATAATTCTTCACCTTCAGGTCACTCAAATTAAAAAACAACCAACCAACCAACCCCCCAAACCCTAAACCACATAGTTGCTTTGGCAATCTCATAATTAGGAACTCACAATCCCCTTCCCTGCTACACATTTCAATGTAAAAACATGAGAGGAAATAAATTACACCTACATCCTCTGAACAGCATATTATTCACAGCAGTATTTCATTGTGCTTTTAAAGTCTTAACCTAATGTTTATATTTCATTGCTATGGAAAGAAATAGAACAAAATTAAGAAAATCTAAGTCCACTGACTATATTTTGATTTTAAGAAAAACTACCCTTTTGGTCTTTAAATCTTTAGCAGAGTTGCAGTGTTTCAGATCAATTAAACCATCAGGACCAGAAATGCACAAATATATTGCTCATTCTCTTCAGGTGTGAATCCAGTTTTGACAGACAGAGCTGTACTCTCCTTACATGTAGCAATATATGTTACGTGTTTAGGCCACAGTACAGTAATAATGTAATTTAGACTTCTATCATACCAGCCTCAGATAACACACTGTTTTTGCCGCACTTGCCATCTTATCACCATTGGGTTTATGATTTAGTAACTGTCAGTAAGTTCTAAAGGCTTCCTATACTTAGTGGTTGCATTCAACATTGCTTGCTAAATCATCTGAAGCAATTTTTATTATAAATTATTATATAATGTAATGCAAGACTAGAATGTAATGTTTATAATATGTAGCACGTCTATCCAAATCTTGTGAACACTGAAAAAGCTGGAGAACTAAATAAATAAACAACAGAAGCTCTTAAAGAGCAAACCTGAGTGGGCTCATTTCTATTAGTACAGAACACAGAATAAAAGAAAAAACAGCATGAAAACACAGAATCATTTGAGGATTAAAAAAGTCAAAAGAAAAATGACATATCTTTAAAGACAAAATATGGCATATAAACTGGGCCTCCAACTGTAGCAGGTAGGCATATAAGTAAAGGGCAGTTGTCAAATCCCTGACATCAAAGTAGGGAAGGGAAACCAGAAATCCTATGTTTAGAAATGCCACTGATACAGTCTCTGTATCTTACTTTATATACAATTCAAGACATGTCACACAAGTTTAAAAAGAAGAAACCACCTACATGCAGTGACCTAAACTATGGGACATGCAGCAAGGAATCAAGTTCTCAATAGCTTTCAATTTACAAAACCATAATTAATATAGAAGCAGTACTAGATTATATTACATCTGTGAATGCAGCTCTGCCATGCTTTTCTCCAGATACTTGTTGGCCTCTTCCACAATTTAAAATGCTTTGGAAGAACCATTCATGGTTCCTGCTCTCCAGGAAGTATAGAGACTGCATCTCTAGTGGAGCCAGACATGATTTTGGGGGGATCTGATCAGATATTTGAAATACAAGATAATAATTTTGAAGAAGCAGGTCTACCAATGCAAAATAGAAGAAATAAAACTGATTGAAATGCAGATGTTAGCTTACTAGGAGTTTCAGTGTTGCACCTAGGTCAGTTGAAAGCCATTTGAGAAAAGGCAGAGTCAGCTTCAGCCATTTTATTCCTATTGATAAGGAAAGAATCTGACACATGTAATGATAACTATAGAAATTCTGTGCCCTGAGAAGATGCCAGAGTTCAAACAAAAGAGTATAAATAAACAAGGTGATGATATGGATAAACTAATTTTCACAAGACTACACTGACAGCTGAAGAACGCAGCAGAAGGAAAACAAGCAGGAAGCAGCAGACTCTACAGCTCTCTTCAAGTTGCAAAAGCAGCTTTATTAACAGTTCAAAGGAAGGCCTGTACTGAAGCAGACACACATGGAGTCCTTGGCATAAGACTTCTTGAGGCTTCAGATAGGTGTACAAGTGTTGGCAGGGTTTAAGAAAGAACAAAGAAGCTGGAGGAGCTAAGGATCTGTGTCACAATGCCCATGCCTTGATAGGCATATGCAAAGGCCAGAACAAGGCCAGGGTCACTGAAGGGCAGCTCTGCTGGTGCCTTTGCAGTATGCACAAAAGTATTTCCTCTGCCTATCAGAAGGAACACTCCCTTCCCACAGATGAGGAGTGTGCTACTTTAAAATGCCACCTAGAACATCCTTGACTTGGCTCTTATTTGGTTTTAACTCAAACATTCTTTTTTTCCCTAGAAGACATACAAGAATGTTGGAAAAGAACCATGTTATTTGGCAGGGTAATGATGGTTCCGCTGGGGTATTACTATTCTACTCAGCATGTAGAGCAACTGACACAAACCACAGGGAGTTTTCCGTATCAGTGTTTTTGTTAAAATTTTAACCAGTAGGTGTTAAGCTACCAAACATTTCTATACATGCACACACAGAGAGAACTTCTTTGAGTGGGTGCAAGGTTTTTACAAATACATCAACAACAAAAAGAAGGCCAAGGAAAATGTCCACCCTTTATTAGATTCAGGGATGAGGAAAAGACTGAGATACTTAATGACTTTGCCTCAGTCTTTTATATTCAGACCCATTATCCTCAGGGTATTCAGCCTCCTGATAGAGATGGACAGCAGCATCAAATTCCCATAATCCAGAACAAAGCCACCTGGACACTCACAAATCTATAGGATTCACCAAAGAGTGCTGAGGAGCTTGCCAAGCTGCTCTCCATGACCTATCAGCAGTCCTGGTCAATAGGGGAGGTGCCAGATGATTGGAGGCTCACCAATATGACGTCCATCTACCAAAAGGGCAAGTGCAGGATAACAGTGGGATCAGGTCCAGCCAGCATGGGTTCATTAAAGGCAGGTCTTGCCTGACCAACCTCATCTCCTTCTATGACCAGGTAACTTGCCTAGTGGATGAGGGAAAGGCTGTGGAAGTTGTCTATCTGGACTTGAGTAAAGCCCTTGACAACATCTTCCACAGAATTCTTGAAAAACTTGTGGCCCATGGTATACACATGTGGACTCTCTGCTGGATTAAAAACTGGCTGGAAGATGGACCCAAAGAGTTGTGATAAACAAAGTAAAATCCAGCTGGTGGCCTGTCACAAGCAGTGTCTCTCCCAGGTCTCAGTATTGAGGCCAGTTCTGTTTAATATAGTTTTTAATGATTTGAATGAGTGGATTGAGTGCACTATCAGCAGGTTTACAGAGAACACTAAATTAAGTAGGAGTGTTGATCTGCTTGAGGGTAGGAAGACACTGCAGAGAGATCTGGACAAGTTAAATTGATTGGCTGAGGTCAACAGAATGAGGTTGGGTCCTGCACTCTGGTCACAACAATCCCAGGCAGCATTATGGGCATGGGGAAGAGTGCCTGGAAAGCAGCCTCATGGAAAAAGATCTGGGAGTGCTGGCTGAACATGAGCCAGTATTGTGCCCAGGTGGCCAAGAGGGACAATGACATCCTGGCCTGTATCAGAAACAGTGTGTCCAGCAGAAATAGGGAAGTAATTGTGCCCCTGTACTCAGTCCTGATGAGCTTGAGTGCTGTGTTCAATTTTGGACAGCACAGTATAGGAAACACACTGAGGTCCTGGAGCATGTCCAAAGAAGAGCAGTGAGGATGGTGAGAGGTTTGGAGGGCATGTCATATAAGGAGTGGCTGAGGGGGCTGGGGTTGTTTAGTCTGGAGAAGAGAAGGCTAAAGAGAGATCTTATTGCTATCTACAACTACCTGAAAGGAGGTTGTAGTGAGGCTGGTGTTGGTCACTTCTTCCAAGTAACCAGAATGAGAGAAATGGGTTTAAGTTGTGCCAGGGAAAGTTTAGACTGGACATCAGAAAAAAGGCATTGAACCAGGCTGCCTAGGGAGGTGGTAGAGTTGCCATCTCTGGAGGTGTTCAAGAAGTGTGTAGATGTGGTGTCTCAGGATATTGTTTAGTGGTCATCGTAGTTAGTATGGGGCTAGACTCACTGATCTCAGAGGTCTCTTCCAACTTTAATGATTCTATGATTCTAAGAAGTACTGTGCCACTGATTTGCACTAGACAATCATCTGGCCATAGGAGAGACTAACTGTAACATTTCAAATTTAGTATTCCAAATGGTACTGAAGTGAAATGTTAAATAATCCTTAAGATCACATCCCACATGTTTGAAAAACCAATGGATTTTAAATGTATGTTTTTAAAAGTATACATTTTTCTATCCTTTATAAGTATTTCTGTTCCGATCACAGGCAATGGGTTACCCACTGGTGGAATAGCTGACTGTGTACAGTAACTTTACAGAAGGTTATGTAGAACAAAACTCTGTTATACTGAAAATCACCAACCCCTTTATCTAGATGAAGCTACAGGTGTCAAATTAATTTTGAAAGAAGAGACTCAGACATTGTGAATCCTAACAACCTACCCTGTACATGCTCTTGTTTGATCTTCCACAAATACTTTTCTATTCCCATGATCAAACAATACTTCTGAGAGCAATGCAAACATATTGCCTCTGTCAAAAAAAAAATTAGTTTTTACACATTTACAATAATTTTCTGCATTTCTGTATTATGTTACAATATGACATATTCTCAGTTCCAAACAGATTATTCTGTTACAGAATCTTACAACATTCCTTATAGCTTCACTTTATTTAAAAATATATGATGTGACTATTCTAAGTATGAAGGCAAATAAGTTAATCAGAGAGAGAGCTCCAAAACTGGAAGCTTGCACTTTAGAGATGTTTGTGCATATTTTTGAAAGTAATACATTAAGCTTAATTTAACACATGAATCATACATTTCTAAATAAATACACAGGAAAATATATTTTAAGAATGCAGACCAAGATATTACAAAGGAAAATGAAGATATAAGAATAATTTGCCTACTACTTTTGCCCCATTTCGTCCCTACCCTTCACCCCCCTTTTAAAGCAAGACAATTGAGAGATACTTAACAAACTTCAACCAGACTTTAGAGTGGAAAATAATCTATTACTTACACTTAATATCTGTTTAGTATCACAAATGCCAACATTTCCATCTCCAAGTTCCCTTAAATTTCCTTACACCAAAGCAAGCAAGAATGAAAACAGCCCTTCCTGCTGCTATGCGACCTACTACTTTCCTTTGGAGGAAATGATGAATAGCTGATGGGAAAGCTCATGTTGTGCAGTTAAACAAATGTCTCCATGAGGCATATATATTAGCAGACATTTAATACCAGGGCTGCCACCATGGTCACATAGGAGGCAAAGTAATGCCAAAGGCGCTTCATTTCATCAACATAAAGAGTCCAAAGTGTCCAATCTACATGGCAAGTATGTAGAAATTGTAATCCTGTTACCATGGCCGCTAGCCTGCCCTAAGAAATCATCCACGTGCTTTTCAGGATCTACTGTTGTTTCCAGGGACAGTTCTGCACCATGTAACAGATTCTCAGGTTGTCTTGGGGATAACTAGAGCATCCAGTACCTGTGTCATTCCAAAGCATGTTTTGGCAAAAATTATATATTTATCTGCAACAAACATGCTTCTTGGTAGACAGCTCAAGAGTAATTGCAAAGATGTAACCGCAATAGCACTAGGACACCCCATTTCTTGCACAAATACGCATTTATCACACTTAGGCAAAATATCATCCAAGCTGATGATAGATGAACCTTTTTCTAAACAACAATTAAGGAAAAAAATTCTTCTTTGTGACATATTCCAGTGGCTTTCTAAATGTGCAATGCATTTCCCTGTAAGCACGATAAATAAATGTCTGACAAAGAACATTAACATAGCTATCATTTAATTTTGCAGGACTAAAGCATACCAAAATATAAATTTCCTAAATTTATATATTTATAAATTTCCTAAATTGAACTATAGCTTCAATTTCAGCAATATGCATCCACTGAGCAAATACATTTAAAGGAAGTGAGTTTGGTTACCAGTTTCCTAGTGGTTAGAAGGAGTGATGTAGTTGACTAAAGGTGAGCATCTTTGATTCAGAAGAGAAACTACGGTTCTGAGCTTACTATTGACAAAATGCTGAGCCATTTCTTTTTGGCCTTCTTTAAAAACAAAAAAACCCCCATTAACTAGCAATGAAAAATCAAGGTTTGAGGGTTTTATTCAAGTTTATTAAAACCTGAAAACAAACAAATTTAAGTTGTTAATAAACAGAGCTAATAAACTTGTAAATTTGAATCCTACAAGTCTTTAAATTTATGTAAGTTTTACTGTCTTTTGGAGTGTACTCCTCCAGCAGGGACTTCAGCCTCATCCAGCAAATTCATTCACAAGAAGCTTTGGTAGGACTAAATCTTCACTTTACTGAAATCAGAAGGGCCAGCATGGTTTCAAGAAAAAAAATATTCTAAGTCACATGACCAAGACAGATGCCTAACAGATTAAATTTCTGCCTACAAGAGTATAAGCTGAAGTAGCACAACACTAGCTTACTCAGAATAAAATAGTCCTATTCTTAGTTGCTTTTTGGTCAGCATTCTTTTCACATTGATTGTCTTTACAAGTTACACAAGATTTCATCCTACTACTAAAAAAGAAAATAAATATACATTTGCAGTTTTATTTGAAAAGGAGAAGGAAGTATTTAATTAACAGATTTGTTTGAATAACAGCAATATCATTATGTACGAATGTATGTATGTATGAAATGTAAAAGTACTGGAACACTCAAAAATTTCAGATAGTTAGTTTTGAAGACTATAAACAGGCCTCAAAGTTGGCACATGAAACTACTGTCATTCAAGGGCACTAAACATTCCTTTGTACAGATTGAACAATCACCTTTACAGGTAAGCAGGGACATTTAAATAATTTACTACTTCTGCACAAATTAATTGAATCCTGGCCAAAATAAACACAAAGGTAGATGATCTCTGATGATGAAGATCCACAAAGCAGGATACAAAACTGTAAAAGGTGCCAGTAAAAATGAATAGTAAAACACCCAAGTATTAATTTTCATTTGCACACCTTCATACTACATGTCTGAAAGAAAGTTAAAAAGACAAAGAAATCTCTTAGCTACCATCTTTGTCACAAACATGTAAGAGTGTGCAGCAGCACAGAAGATTGATACCACAGATAGTACAGAAGCTGATTGTAAACTTCATGATGTCCATGAAGTTTGAGAAGTCATTATCTATCTTCTCAAAAATTTATTCAGTTTTTCCCCACTGAAAGCACAAAAGCTGGTCATATAAATAACTTCAAGTGTCTGGGCTTTAATGAATAACCATAATGAATAACCAGCTGGCTATTTGGAGATAGTGCTAATTGGTAACAAGTACAGCAAATTACAGGGAAAGTAACTACTGAACTCTTGAAAAAAAAATAAAATTTAAAAGTCCTCACTACCAGCTATCTTCATTGAGTGCTGGCAGAGAAGCCCACCTGGGCACTCTCAGAGTCCAGCACTTGCCAGGCAACTGGAAGGTCCCCAAGCCATCAGCAGAGAGAGGCTGTTCTAGAGGGAAATCTGGGGAGGAGAACCTATGGCCGAATAAAAAAGAGGATCAAAGGAGTTGTTAATTTATGCAAACATTTCTCTGTCTAAATACCTTCTAAGGCAGTGTTGTACTACCTTAAACCAAAGCACTCATTGGCACAACCAAATGTCAAGAGAAGGAAGGAAAGAAAGTTCAAGATTGTTTTATAGGACATGTCTGATACACGACAAGAGTAAAAACATCCCAATAAAAGGAGATGAGTTTCCAAGGTTTAGACAGTCTTCAGCTAAGGAAATTCTGTGGGATTAAAAAAAAAAGATATGTATGTACCAGTTCAATCTCTACTATGTTGTTTGAATTTAAAAAAAAGGAAAAAAAAAAAGAGTTGTCTATGCATTTTCCATGACCAACATGCTCACACAAAATGCTTGAGATGGTAGGTTAGGTAGACTCAGTTTAGCTAAGATGAATCTAGTCACTGGGGACAGGTGAAAACATGGTGAGGGGGAAGGGGGACCTGGATGAAAACTGTTATTCTTGAAAGTGAGGCTCAGGCTGAAAAGGCAAGTCATGGAGAGAAGTTTGACAGATGCTCCCCTTATTCCCCAAGTCGACTACCACAGTTTCCTTACAAGCAGCTTCCCTCACACTAGTGAGTTTCTAAAAGTACTTCTAGCTTACCCTTAAGAAATTCAACCAGAAAAATGGAAAAGTCTAGGACTGATGAGCTGGCACTGTAACTACTGCATTTTATCTCTACATAGAAGCAACAGGGGATGAAGTACTAAGCAGCTGGTTGCCTCCATTTGATCCAATTAACATCCAACACCACAGTGAGGCAGACAGCATTTCATGACAGCAAAAAATGTCTGCAAAAATGTCTACAAAAATTCTAAGCCTGAGATCCTGAGCTCCTTAAAAAAACAACCAAATGAACCCTCCAAACCAAACCAAAAACCCAAAAGCAAACGCTAAAACCTCTTTAATCTTCCAAACTATTATTTTGCAACACAAGTTATATAGCACAGAAGCACAGAGGCAGACTCAGAAGTTTTGCTTCTTGCATTTCAGTAAACCACAAGTTGTATCAAAAAAACCAGAGCTGTTTGTAAGTAAACAACTTGACAGAGGAAAGGTCAGATTGCTAAAGAATAAACCTACTGAGACTTCTCCTTGTCATTGAGATTCAGCAGAGAGCTTTATATCTTGGGAATGCAGGAATATATAATCATGGATGGGAAATCTGCCAAGAACAAATAAAGAGGAAGGGGAAAAAAGAGGAGAGAGTCAGCAATTTTGCTTGCTGCTTTTATTGTTTTATTTTAGATGAAAATGAATGGAATATTTAATACTGTCAAAATAGAACATCTACATATGGGGCTTTTTACATTATTTTGGCTAATGCTGATATACTTTCTCCATGTACTGTTCCTGTTTTGAAATTGTTATAAATTCAGAAAATAATTTAAAAATACATGTCCTCAGAATGAAAATAAGTGTTAATTCAATATTAATACCTTCCTACTTTTCAAATAAAAAAAAAAGAAAAAGAAAAAGAAGAAAGGTAGAAATCTCCTGAAGACCTACTTATTCTTTTACTGTCTTTCAAGTCCTGATATTTTAGATACAGTCAAAGTGACCTGAGGCAATCAACATTTTCCAGGTAAAATGATATGTACACTCCATCATGTTATTTATGTTCATGTTGCATGAAAACCAATTTTAAAAATGTATGTAAAAGAAACAGATTGCTTTCAGATTAAAGCTGGCAATGTTAATACTCTTCTCCAGATCTTCCTGAAGTCTACATGCAGAAGAGGGAGCATTCTTGTGTTGGTTTGAGCTAATTGGAGAATTTGAGTGAGAAATTAGACTATTGGCTGAGAGAGAGTTAAACACACAGTGTCACTTCACCAAGTTTCATTGAGAACGGAAAAAAAATTGTTTTAAGAAGTGTTCTCAAAACATCCAGATCAGCCAGTCTGCCTGGGTCTGTGCTGGCTCCGGCAGCTTTCTCCTTTGTCTCTCGGTCTTGGTGGCTAAATTCAGAGTAAAATCACTAAAACGACTAACTTCTTCTCCTACCACTAATCTCTCTGAACTTCGGCTTATCTGCAGCATCAACGGGTGGTGAGATAAAGCTGGGGAAGGGGGGAAAGGTGGTAGGGGAGAGTTTGGTTACCCTCTCTTGGGGATTTTGGTCTCTGGGAGGGGTGTGGTGTGTGTATTACCTTTTTTACTGTATATTTCTGTAAATATCTGTTATATCTTGTAAATATTTGTTTGTATATTTGCATTGCTGTAAATATAAAGCTTCATTTATTAACTTCCAGTGTGTTTTTCTGAGTTTCAGCCAGGATTTATAAAGGTGGGGGAGCAGGTAACTGCAAACCCAATACAATTCTTTTGCTGTTACTCCATATGAACACTCTGCTTCCTACAGCATCACTTATAGAAGCAAAGCTGAGAAGGAAGAATGGATGTAGAAGGAATTAGCCTTTTAAGGGCTGAATTAAGTTACGTAGAAAGAAGATGGGAAAATACGAGGTGATGCCACGCATTTACTTTTCCACATCACTTCATGATCTTAAGGACCTGTAACTTGTCACTAAGATGGACAGTGATAGGTTTGAAGAAATGCACTGCCATCAGAACTGTTGCTCTATCTAGTTTCAAAAGGCTGACAACCTTACCAGTTGTTCACAAAGCTGAATCATGTACTAAGAATTGTGCAGTCATCTGGTGAACGTGCTGCAGATAAAAGCAGAGGAGTGGTGATGCTTCTTTTATTGGAGATGTTTGGATAATTGGTCATTTCCAATTAACGCAGCAACGTCCTATTTTTCAATTAGACAAGAATCTCATTTGCATATTCTCAAAGACAACGGGATACTCTGCCCCCTGCCGCTTTTAAATGGTGAAAAGTTAACCTTATTTGTACCTGCAAAAATATTTCATTTACATTTTCAAACAAGGTTCTATAACTTCCCTTCAATGCAACAAGGTAAAAATGTATCAGATATAGCAGGTAAGACAACTGCAATCTGCACTGAAATTAATTTCCTGCCATAGACGCACAAGAGTATTGGGATGGGAGTGGGAGGCATGAAGATTTGGAGTTTACTAGAAAGAAAACATATCCAGTATCCAGTTTTTGCAAATAAATACATTTATATTGTTTTATGTCTTATACCTAAAATTTATTATTTCAAATAAATAGATTCCTCTAACAAAGCCAAATTATGTTTATGTTGCTTGAGTAGTATTTTTGGATCACAGAGCCTGTAAATTACAGTTAGCCTTCCCAAAGCCTACAGCATCTCTAACTCCATAATCATGCTCCTTCTTGTGCTCACACTCCATGTGCTTCAAAATTTTCCTCTTCTAGCCAGCACATTTGAAATACACAGGGCTGAAAGACGAATCAACAGGAAATTCCCATCTGCCCTTTGTTAAGACAGAGGCAGGAAAAAAACACAACAAAACTGAACCATCACTTTCCTGAGGAGAACGAGAAACTGTTTGACCTTACCTCTTTGCAGCATTGAAGATGATCTCGTACTTTGTTCTAAAGTTCATGTGAATCAAAGATCTGAAGCTGTGCAAGAAATCCTCCTGGTTTTCTATTCAAATTTCATTAGCCTTGCCTTCACAGCATCTTAGTGGTGCTATCCTATTTTTCTCAGGTCTGCTTAAAGTCTTTTTCTTGCAATGCTCCACTTTGATCAGAAGTGTTAACAATAGTAGTTATTTGTTGCATTATAAAATACTTGGTTGTGTCACATTTAAATATGTTGTTTGATTCTCCTATTATGCAAAATTACTGGGTAGATGGGAGGGAAAGATGAGAGCACTATTGCTGAATTGTCATGTATGTGCTGAAAGAACCCCATGACTGTAAAGCCCAACAGGTTTTCATTCTGCTGAACTGGGACCTATTTAAAACAAAATGATACGTTTAAAATGATTTCCTAGTGGATTCGATTAGAGAAATAAATTAAAGACTGCTATTAAATAAAACATTTTGGCACTGAATATTATGGCAACTTGATTTGCATAATTTAACAGTTGCAGGGACTTCGGGAAATAACAATGTAAATGAGCACTGAAAGTGTGCGGTAATGAAAGAGCAGACTTTATCATGCATAAGACTCTCCCTCATGATTTTATTTTAAGGTTATCTCTTCAGTTCTTAATTACATTTGTAAATAAAGATTAAAACAATGTCATCGACACTTTTGCTGTCATTGCCTTCTGCTGTTGTTATAGATATTTACAAATTTCTCTTCCCACTTCCTTTCCATAAAGGAAAAAAATAGTTCTGAATATAGAAGAATGAGAGAAAAATCCTCATAGATAGCAAACTATATAATACATAGATAAAAGAAGCCATTAGTAACAAATTATAATATTTTATTTAACTGTTTCCTGTCAGACAAACCCTGAGGAAAACAGATATTTCATATAATTACAAAAGCATTCATTCAAATAATAATCCCAGATAAGAATATTTCACTTAAATATTTCATAAATAATTTAATAAAAATAGAGATTTCAAGTGCAGTTCATGAATTTGTCTTTGTTTCAAAGAAAGTTGCATGAGTAAAATGCACAGTTCAATACTTACACAGCAATCACCAACATAAATTTTGCATGTACACAGCAATTAAATACTCTGGAGATATTCTCCACCATAAACAATACTACGATCCTTTTTTAACATCCAGTTTTGATATATAACACCAGAAAATTTGACTTTGTCCTTACTAGCTCATGGAAAAAGCACTAAAATATCAAGATATTTCAAGGCTTCACAAAATGTTTAAGGCTAGCCACTGCCACATTAACACATGAACTAGGGGATTCTTAGTTTCAGTGTCCTGCTTTGCCTGCCATAAATAAGTTCAGGTGAATATTGAGCTTAGTGCTCTCAACATAATCTCAGTCAACTCTGAGAAGTCCAATTTAACGAAACACTGTGTTACCTCTAACTTACTACTGCACACTCGGTTTCACAACAATACAAGTAAAATAAGTAACCTAAAAACATATGGCACAGAAGCGCAATATTATTGCTGCCTATAGTGGTTCTGCTCACTCTGACATGGAGAAACTAATCTTGGCTATGGAGAATCATATGCATCTTCTGGGACTACACTCATTATTTCTATACTAATTCATTCTTCATTTTCAAAATAAAGAAACAAAGGCGGGGGCTGTGTGGGAATAAAAAAGGAGTGCTGCAACTACCATTTTATTACGAAGCCTTTCAAATTAAATTTAATAGACTAAAAATAACAATGATAAGCTTCTGACTGCAATCCATCTGGAATGGACTTCTGACTTAATGCAACTAAATGTGCTTTTTGCTTTATGGAATGCAACTCAGACTAATCCCACCAAAACCACAGTAAAGTAAGCAGGACGTCATGGACCACAAAAGATCAAAATACAATATCAAGTGTCTGTGTACAAAACCAGAAAGGTAATGTAGCTCAGACAGTCAAATAAACAAACTGGAAAGTATAATCCAGCTAGACCGGTATTATAAACCTGCTTTTGTACATACATGTTTATCACACATGCATACATATATTCACACATATACAGTTTTAATATTTTTAGATTGTTTATTTTAGTTCAATGAATGAAGTTTTCTTTGATAGATAAACTTAACCAGCCTGCTGTAGGAATAAGGATGTTTAGGAAAACCTCAACAGTAATAATGAAAAGTGAAGTTATGTTATTTAACAGATTAATGCAGCAGAAGTAAATTTATTAGTAGCAACCTGTCATCCCAAAGTTCTTGACTGAGTAATTTGGGCTTTTTTAGAACCTTATAGTGTCAGCAAACTGAGGTCTTATTTACTTTGTTCTTCTTCATGAAATGCAATAAATTATCCCTTAAGCTAAAAGCTTTAAAAAAGCACTTTATAGAATAAAATATTTTTTAAAAAATCAATTTTATTACTACACATACAAATAGTCTAGCAAAAACATCCTTAAAAAATAGCTTGAGAAATGTAGGAAGTAAAAGTGAAATAAGCCAACAAAACACCCCAACACACTGTCATGGTTTGAGAGGTTCCAGGTTCCAGGAAATTTCTGCTAATGCTCCCAGTCATACTTATTGGGTAATGCAGAAACCCATCACATATGGCGAAATTCAGAGTATTCCACAAAATAATATAACTGAAAGAGCTCATTATATGCATAAGTTGTTTTGAGTTCCTTTCCAGATAATCGTGGCACCCACAGATAACCCATGAAAACCTCACCATACATGTGAAGGCCTCAGCATACACAAATACAAACCGTATAAGCCCTGCGAAATCCTGTTCTGTCTCACCTGATAGGAACTGTTTCCTCATCCTGAGCGGATGACAGTTATGAAAAGTGCCAGGACAAAGAATGATTTGCCACTCGGACTTTGCTGCACATCATCTAGAGACTATCTCTTATTTGATGATATGTTTGAGGCAGTAATTATGGTCTAGAATAACAAGAGGTGGAATGTCATGGTTTGTGGGGTTCCAGATTATTCCAGAGTCCCTAAAAAAACTACAGAGAACAAGATTTGTCCCAGGGGATGAACTGGTTGCCCTCAGATATTGTAATCGTGTTATTGAATCCCATAATCCTGCAAATTCTTTAAAACTGGGCAGCAAGGTTGATTGGTTCTTTTTTCTCTCTGCCTCTCCAGCTTCTCCAGAGGGATCTTATCTGGTATCTAGGTAATTATGTAGGAGGACCTTGTGGTAGGCCACAGCCTTCATGGCCTCAGGCCACCACAGTGAATTTGGCCTGTTTGGGGCCAATTGGGAGACAATGGGAGATGGGAGAAAATGAGCACTGGGATTTTGGTGGTAGTTTTTGGTTTGGTTTGGGGGAAGGTTTTTGGGGGAATTCTCGTATATCCTGTATCTGTATTAGGTGCTAAAGATTCATGTATGCTGTACCTTTTCCTGCACATTTTTAAATGCAACCTTTCTGTATTTTCTTCTTCAGTTCAGCAAGTATGTTATTATTTTACTGCCCTTTTTCCCTAGAAAAAGAGTAAAGCAAGAGAATCTGTTTGTTGCGCTCTTGCACAAAAAACTACCACGCACACACGTACAAAAAAAAAATCAGTGAACACTTCCTATACCTAAGAAGTCATCAACACAAGATCCCTTCTGAAAGGAAAGCTATGCAATTAGCCAGATGGAGAAAGTTTACAATAGCTTCATCCACCTAGGAATACCTGTACTCCAGGCATACCTGAAAGTTTCTGCTCATGTAACCTGCTGCGCTGTTCAGAAATACTTCCATCTCTCACACATAGCAAGCAGATTTCACAAGTCTAAAGTAACTGATATAAATACTAAATCCAATCCAACATTTATCACTTAAACTGTTATTCTGAATGGCTATTTTGAAATATAAGATTTTTAGTGTTTGCAAGTTTTTGATAGTGTAATTTTACATGTGATATCTCCTCTGAGTGGCAGCAAAAGACACATTTCTCTCTTTTGATGCTCTTTCCTGTTGCCTTTGACTTAGCTATTAATACAGGAGAACAAGCAACCTGGTAATAGAAGCTAAAGGTTTTTTAAGAAAAGTTTTTATTTCAGAACACTAAACTTGATCAGTAAAGATGTAGCAAGTGACTGAATATGGAAAAGTATCACTAAAAATATTTACAATCTAAAATAATGATGACCAAGTAAGTCTGTAAGGCCAGATGAATTAAAGTGTTTGCTGTGTGCAAAGGATTCAAGATTAAACTTTGCCCAGTTTCTACAATACACATTTTATTAAGGTCCTTGCACAGATTTTTGTAAATGACCTGAGCTACAAAATTAATTGGAGAATTTTTAATATCTGCATTAATACCAAATTCAATGATCTCCAGAGGTCCCTTCCAACCTCACTGTGATTCAGTTCTTAACATTTTGAAGATTGCTGAAGTACAAGGCAAACTAAGAAAGCCTATCATTGCTCAAAAAAAAAAACAAACCAAAAAAACCCCAAAACAAACAACCCACACAAAAAAACCCATAAACAAACAACACTCCCAACTTCATGCAGAATGATGTTTAGCAAATATGAGGAAATATTAAAAAAATCTGTAACTGCAGCTTTTACAATGAACAGCTTCAGATGTCAAGAACCAGCACCCTCAAATCAAAGGCAGGCATACCACTATACCATTAACACTTGAAGTGCAGCTGTCAATCTGTTGGATTGTATATGGTCATGAAAAGCCACAGCACAGATTTGCTCTGACAACCTCATTTAAGGTAGCTCTTCAAACAACTTCTGGATTTGTGTGCCTCTGTCATGCTTCAAAAGGTTTAACACACAAATACAAAAAAAGTCTATGCAAGTACAAAACCTGACCTTCACCTTCCCATTTTTCTATTTTTCTGATCTTTCTAGTCCTGCTTGTTTAATAGAAAACTATAACCAGGTTGGAAACAGCATGGGGCATGGACCTCATAGTATCTAATCTGCTGTCTTCAGTACATTTCAAGAAAAAAAACTGTTTGCCTTTCAGGAATTAATTTTTAGGTTTTGTGCCCAACAAGGAAATAAAATCTAAAAGCTGAAACATAGGTAACCAGTCTTGACACTGGTATGACTACATTATCACCACTGGCAACTCATCAGTGGATAGTTTGTGTGTAACACTATTTGTGCACAGTTTCTTTCCTCCACTATGATTGGTATCACTAACAGGATATTTTCTGGTCTTTCTAACCACAGAATCGATGACCAACTAAGAAACAGGGTTGACATTTTGCATGACTTTCTTTATTCAGCTTTGTCATGAAATATTTTTCCATTTGGACATTTTTTACTACTTAAGAGTTGTATGTGGGCAAGGAATGACTGGAATTTTTTAGTAATTTTGAGTTTTTCTGCCTTTTTTGTGAGATCTCAAAGAAACAAACAAAAAATCATCTACTGCTTTAGCAAGCATTCAGTGATAAAAGTAGGTCATTGGAAAGGGCATTTGAAACAAATAAGTACTTTCCCATTCTAAATACAAAATTTTTGAAACAAGTAGTAAACATTCTTTATCAGCTCATTTAATGCTATTAAAAATAATGTGAATATAACCTACTTAAGATATATATTATCAAAAGGGTTGGTGTGTGTGTGTTTTTTTTCTTGGTTTTTGGTTTTATTTGGTTTTGGGAGGGCTATTCTTTTTGGGTTTTGGGGTTTTTTTCTTTGTTTGGGGTTTTTAAAAGTTATTTTAAGCACTGGAAGACTTTTGAATCATTGGAGACTATCTTTAAATAAAAAGTTCACTTACTTATATATGCATACAACCAGACATGGTGATTTTATCTGCTGTACTAGATTCTCATTCAAGTCTCTGCAGTTGGGAAAATCAATAGTCGTATATATTAAAAAAAAAAAAAGAAAAGTTTTCCTTAAGCAAGGAAAGGAAAAAAAAAAGGGGGAGCAAATACCCACAAGTAGGTATCTTCCAGCTAATGCACAAGCAAACAGATCACCTTTTGTATTCAGAAATACCAACAACTCATGTATGAGAAATGACCTTCTAGAAAGCACTTTCTGCCCCTTCTGAAGCCAGTTTATGGTGTTGATTTATACACAGCCGATTCCTATGTTCATGTAGTGAAAGTGACTTACCACAGCAATTAAACATGTCTCCAAGTCATGAAGAGAAAGCTTCCACTTACCTACAATTAAAAAAAAAAATAAATCAGGAAATCTGTGTTATGGATCTGACATTTAAGGGAGCAAAAGAAATTTTACTTAAATCAGTTTTGACTCTCCTTTCTTCCCTCTCCCTCCCTTTCCCACCTGAAAAAAAAAAAAAAAAAAGGTGAAAGGCGAATCCATAGTAGTCTGTGTGTGTACTATAGTCCACACATACATTTAAACAATACACATCATCATCAACATGGCCTATTATCCAAAATGGTGTAGAAATTCAGAATACTGGGAAAGGGATGTACAACATAGGGTGACAGGGAAAATTGAGTTGGGGAGACAAATCCTGTCTAGCAGAGACGAATAGACCAGGCAATTTACTGAGCAGGGCGGCAGCTCTCCAGATCACCTGCCAATCTCTCCTGGGGCTACACCAAAACGAATCTTTCTGCCTGTAGCACCAGCCAAGGGATCACTCAGTTAAAGCGCACCTGAGGCAGCTAAACCCATTCTGAAGGGGATGAGTGATTTCAGTGGCCTTACCCAAGAGCAATCAAAAACTAAAATAATTTATTATTATAAAATAAAAACCTATATTATCAGCATAGTGTTTAATCCAGTACATATAAAATAGTTCTTAATAAATGGAGTGGTGTTAGATCAGAAGTCCTCCATAATTCATTTAACTCCTTCACAATTCATTAGTTTTCTGAGCAAAAAATAATAAATATGAATTTAGTGAACTCTGAAACGAGGTACTCTCTGAAAATTAACGGATCATGGGTTTTTTAAAAAAAGGACATATTGTCTTCACTGTAACTGTATATACAGACACCAAAGTAGTGGTAGTTTGAGAAGACACTACTGCTCAACTACATGCAATGCTTAATGCATAAGGACACTTGAAATAGCAGTTAGGAGGAGAGAAAAAGGAAAAGAACAAAGTTGCTCATTTACAATTGATGCTACCTTTGAACTGCACTGCTCCTTTTCTAAATTTGCCATCATAGGAAGTGTTTGAATCATTTAAAACATTATGTTGTGCATTTAAATAAGGAACTTTGGAAGCCCATTAAGAGGAAACAAAGGGCTTCCTACAGACTACAGCTGACTATATAATAAATCTCTAATTCTCAGAAGATTTTAAATAGTTTGAATGCAGTTGTGCTATTCCAACATATATTTTAAGTGCATAATTTTTTTTTTCTTCTTTTAACGGTGAAAGAATGTTTCTGTAATTTTGGAGACAGAGATGCTATCTAGTTAGAGCAAGGCTGTATCATGCAGAGTAGCTGCAGAGATCCTTTTATCATAGAGAAAAATGGATGATATGCCCATTCTGGTCCAGAAGGACTAAGCTACGCCTTGCTGGGGTAACTTATTCAGCAGCTGCATAGCAGACTGCTCCTCCACTGGGACCTCCCGGTTGGGCATAAGAGTGTAGATCAATGCTGGCACACTGTAGATGTTATCTATTCATATTCAACATTCATCAGATTTCCCCTGTTAGCCTCTCCTTTATCCCAGGGTAGGGATGTTGGAGCAAGGGACGGTATGTGTAAGATACGACACAACGGGAATGACACAACACCAAAAATCCTCTGTCAATCTATCTAAAGCTGTCCATTAACTCTCATTTCTTCTAAAATTCCTATCGTCTCTAACTAAATCAAGGCCTTTTAAGAAATGTATTTCCCTTCAGACTCACACTTAATGTTTGCATATTACTCATAGCTAAAACACTGCTCCTCTGTGTTCTTTCAGGCTAACAGACACTCTGCAGGGAAGGACTCAAAACAAGTCCTATACAAATGCTCAAATTCACAATACATTTGACAAACCAGGACAGGGGATAATCAGCACAGGTTGGCTGATGTTTCTAAGGTCCATCTTATTTCTACCACTATCTTACTGTTATAGTATAGTTAGAAACACAGAACAACAGCTGATAAGTAATAGACATACATAAACATTAAGAATTACTAAACTACAAGCAACAATCCTGGAAAAAGTTATCAAAATGTTGAACGGGTGGCTGTCAGAATGATCAGGCAACATCTGATATAGTAAGGAATTAGCTCACAGTTCTGCTGCTCCTCCCTGGGCAGTGCCATATAGTGAGCTATGCTTTCCTGCTACACATCACCCTACTGTTAGGTTACCTGATGTGCTGCGAAAAATCTTACATGCCACTTTTATGTAAAATAAGAAAATTTTAAAAAGCAAAAGTATGTACTTTCTATACATTTTAGTTCCAGCAGTTCATTATTAAGACTCTGTCCCCCCTTCAAACTGTGACTGACTATTTTTCCTCTGTAAAATGTTCTGTTGCTGCATATGTTCAATGTGTAGAATACAATTTATGAGACCATGTATCATCATCCTATTGAGGATTCCATTATTTAAAAATAACCCCACTGCCCACAAGTACTGAAGATGCTACCATTGAACTCATTAATAGCTGTATCCAGAAGAGAGAAGCTGTGCTGCAAGATAAGCCTTTGGCATGAGTGGCTTTCTGCCAAGTTTCCAGACTTGAGTCTAAGAGGAAGGTAAGGACACCTTGAAACCCTAGATCAGAAACTTGTGCAAAATTAACTTTGCTTCAGAGTCACTTCAAGTCTATATGCTTCACCAAACAGATTTTAGAGAGAGAAAAAACATCAGTATGTTATGCAATGAAAGCTATCTTTTATTTAATTCTACTTTAAAAGAAAGCTAGTCATATAAATGTATGGCTACTGCAAATAAGCAAACACAGTTCCTTTTAGTCCAGAACCAAAGTGGTGCAAACAGCAAACTTCTTCTTGCCTTAAAATGGTAACACAGCTAAACTTGTCAACATCTACATGCATTTTATTTTAAATAAAATCTGAAATATCCTGAAGTCAGACCTCTCTTTTAGGAGACTTCAATCCTGAGCAGTCTAGGCATCAACACATAGGACACTGCCTTGCTGCTCAGTACTGCACATTAAGGAAAACAACGCAAACAATTGTCTTTCTCGCCAGCAGACTCGGGAATTCTATAAATTCACAGTCTGTACTGTGACCATGCATTTTTATTCTCTTTCATTAGATTCAGCTTAAAGGGATTTGTTTCTGCACCAACTGTAGTGAACTCACAAAATATGCCTGTAAAATGGAGATAAGCTATGACCACAGTTGCTGCTCTATTAGTTTGCTTGCATGGTGGATGTTTTTGTGATTATAGTTACTCCACGATTTAACGGTAGGAGGCTAATGGAAACGTTACTTGCTACGGTAACAGGCTAAATCAGTTGAGGAAAGGAAAGGAAATGTGTTTACACTTGAAGATGTCACATAAAACAGTGGGAAGCTCCCACCCCTGACACCAGAACTGGCATGCTCATTCAAGGACTCATCTACATTATTACACGCTCCTTCACACTTAGAAATCTATTAATTTACAATTAGTTGCATTGATTTTATAGCAGATTTTAAAGTTCTGCAATAATTCACAGACTGCTGAAGAAATTAACTATGCCCCTTCCAAAGATAAGTATTACTGATAAACAGGCCTTGGCATGAGTCACTGAACACATCACTGACAGGCTGGATTTTCTGCTGTAAATTCTACATTAATTACAGCAGAACTGATTGGGAGACTCTATCTGTCCCACCAAGAGTTTCTTCCCTCACTCCTGACAGTAATCCACCAGCAGGAAATTTAATCGGCCACTGAAGACAATGCCAGCTCTTCCTCTGATGCCTTGTTAAGTTAGAGATATTTAAAATAATGTAGTTATAGTGATTACCATCTCATTGGCAAGGGGACTATGTTCTCAAAAACCTCCAAACCAACCAAATGCAAAAAAACCAAACAAAACAAACCAATCAAACAAAAAACCCTTAAAAGTAATGCTGCATAAAATACAATTTCATCATATTTTGAGAGCTACATCTACTGTGGCACTGAAAAAAATCATCAGAGGCTCAGAGATTGAGGATGAAATACTTCTAGAACATATACTGTATAAAACATGAGACTTTTTCTCAGTACAATGCCTGTTGCCTGTAATTTTACAAAATACAGCTGGGGGGGCTGTCTACACAGTTATATTAAAATAATAAGACATTTACTAAACCAGGCTTCTGGATGTGAGTCCCGGCATATTTTTGTAATTATGCCATGTGATTAGGCAAAAAATTACTTACATTAAAAATCAAATAGTTCATTTTTCTGCTTTGCTCAATATTTCACCCAGTGACTATGTGAACTGAATTAATTTCAGTGTTGGGTGAATCCCTTTCAATATAAAGTTGGTCACTACTGTTGTGGGGTTCCTGGGTCTTGTTACTCATAGAATCATAGAATCAGTCAGGGCTGGAAAGGACCACAAGGATCATCTAGTTCCAACCCTCCTGCCATGGGCACAGACACCCTGCTCTAGATTAGGATGAACAGAGCCTTATCCAGCCTGGCCTTAAACACATTCAGGGAAGTGGCCCCAACCACCCCCCTGGGCAACCTATTCCAGAGTATCACCACTCTCATGGTGAACAAGTTCCTCCTCACATCCAATCTGAATCTCCCCACCTCCAGCTTTGCTCCATTCCCCCTAGTTCTTTCACTACCTGATAGCCTAAAATGTCCCTCCCCAGCTTTTCTGTAGGCCCCCTTCAGATACTGGAAGGCCACAATGAGGTCACCTCAGAGCCTCCTCTTCTCCAAACTGAACAGCCCCAACTCTTTCAGTCTGTCTCCGTAGCAGCGGTGCTCCAGCCCTCTGATCATCCTCGTGGACCTTCTCTGGACATGCTCCAGCATGTCCACATCCCTCCCCTTTCCTGCCTATCCGGGGCAGGAAGTTCTGGCAGACTTTCTCTCTCTCTCTCTCTCTCTCTCTCTCTCTCTTTCTCTTTTCTGCCTGATGGGGAGCTGTTCGCTGGCTGGGAGCTGCTGCCAGGCAGCCGGGCCTGCTTCCGCATGTTTGGGCCTACATCCACGAAGTCATAGGGGAATCCATTGCCATCCGACACTGGGTGTGGTGTATACCTGTATATATCCCTTCCCTCAATCTCTCAGTACATCCCTCTTCCCTTAATACCCTTTATGATTTGTTAACATTACTTTCTTAACTTCCAATGCTGTGTGAGTCCTTTCGTTTGCCCCTTTGCCCCTTCTCCTGTTTGTCTTTTCCCCGAGGTGGGATAGGAAAGTAATCTAAATTCTGTCCTGTGGGGCTTGTGCCTTGAAATCTTAAGCGGTGACAGCTACACACAACACTTAATGCTTGATTCATAAATCCATACTATACAAACAGCATTTGAGTGCTAATGATAGCATCTCTGCCAAGCACTGACCATCTTCGAGAAGTCTTTTGGTTCTGCATATATCTCCTCTAAAACAAAACTTCTCCTTTTCACTGACAGGTCTTCAGAAGATACTCTACATAACCGTGTCAGCTCTCTGCATCTGGTTTCTTGGCAATTAAACAACTTGTTAATACACATAAATAAGACACCAAAAATAAATAGAAGCGGATAAAAGTTGCATGCATAAATATATTTCACAACAGTATTAGTTGTGCAACGCCAGTGCCAAATCCTTTATCTCTGTGCAGCACCTGCTCAGTGGACAGTCAGACTTTGTGAAATTGTGTGTTAGCTTGAGTTGTATTTATGGCACCCCCACACAATCCTGGCAGAACTGTTAAATTGTACATTGTTAGTTATACGCTGTTCAATTGAGGCAAAATGTGAGCGGGTTACAAACTCTGATGAATTCATCTTTGAACAGTTCTCTGAGGAGATACACACACACACACACACACACACACACACCCCTCAAGGCAGTTGTGCAACGGGAGGCATTAAAAATTGTGCATAAGAGGTGTCAAACTTCTACGGACAAGAGCAAACAAGGCAGATAATCTATGGTCCCAAGGATTAGTTCTCCACACAGAGGCTTTTGCAGAGTAGGAAAAATAGGGAATGGCATGCCATAATTCTACAGACAAAGGAGTTCATTCTGAGCTGCATGAGCTGCACGAGCTGCACTTTAACTTCTGAGCCCCTGACTTTGCAATTTCACTATGTTGTTTTAAAAACAGACTTCACAAAGCTTTAGGGGCAGAGACCAACTTTTTAATTCAAATGCAGTAATGTACCAGACCACTGGGGCCTTAGAAATACTGAGCAGTGTAAATAGTGAGCAAAACCATAGCTTTTCATATATCAGTGTTTCTTACAGTTAAGAATCACAGGAAGTCCTTCTCCAAGGAAGTCCTTGGAGAGCTGCTCCAAGATGAGAAAATGAAGGTTCTGTAGTTAACAAAATAATTCTTCCTACAATATTTAGGAGCTTACCAATTAGAAATGTAGCCCACATCTTCACTGCCACTTCTGTTCCCATGCAGCATGAGTGATCAAACTCATAAAATGAACATGATGGAAGAGTGGAGAGATCTTGGTTTAGCTAGCCATGCCAAAGTACGAGATAGAACATCAGAATTTGTACAATCTCAAGATATTGTCACCAACAGCGAGTAGAGAAATCAAAGGAAATGTTACAGAGAAGCAAAATTAACATCATCTAGCTGGACATCGGGTACCATTTCCATTTGAAGCAGCAGCCAATTTTAACACGCATGTTCTTCTGACATATGCTAGGAGCTATTAGACTGAGTGCACCTATATGCACCTTGTAAATGCTTTTCACTGAAAGCATTTTCTTGATTTTTTATTAGAGGCACTGCCTTAAAGATTTGAGTAGTGTAGGGACAGTTACCCAGTACTAACACAACTCATGTGCTACCAGTAAATGCCATACCAGCTATATGCCAGCCTTGCAAACCCTCATACCATTTTTCATGTCTGTGAAGTGTAACATTATTTGACTGTCTCATTTCTGAACAGCACACAGCTCTGCTTTTCTCTATCATCGTGTGTTGCCATACTTACACCTATCTCAATAACAAATGAGCCCCTGATGTTTACTCTAATCAAAATTCATAGCTGCAGCTAACTGCTGTGGTGTTACACTCATCTGTGGGAGTAAAACAGGCTGTGGGCCTGATTAGCGATCAGCTGAGCTATCTATTGCTACTAAAAAAATTCTATGTTGCTACTGACAGTCACAGCTCATTTGCACCTCATTGTGATAGATGCACAGGCAGTCATGAAGAGAAGGTTGGGAGCCACTTACACAGGCTTAGACCATTAAAATGGGCAATGTGAACTGATAGAGGTAAATCATAAACACAGTAGACAATCAGTATCACAAAACAGTAGGTCTGCTATGTGGCAAAACATTTTCATAAATCAAAGCCATTCCAAAAACTCACTAGATGAGGATAGAGAAAACCACATAGTCAAGCTATTTGGTCTGGATAGAGTAGTAGAACTAATCTAACAGCTGTAGTCTACCTGGGAGCCAAGGCAGGGAAGTTCAGAGACATGCTACAACACTGTTGTAGTTCTGACCACTCCACCAGGAGCTACTGAAAATTTCAGCCATCTAATTAGTTTAATCCATTGCTTTTAAAGGACATGTCCCCTTACTGATTCATAGAATTATAGAATCATAGAATTGTCAGGGCTGGAAGGGACCTCAAGGATCATTCAATTCCAGCCCTGCTACCACTGGCAGGGACACCTCACACTACATCAGATTGCTCAGAGTCCCATCCAGCCTGGCCGTAAAAACTTCCAGAGATGGGGCTTCGATCGCCTTCCTGGGCAACCTGTTTCAGTGTCTCACCATCCTCATGGTGAAGAACTTCTGCCTAACATCCAATCTGAATTTACCCACTTCTAGTTTTTCTCTATTCCCCCTAGTCCTATCACTACCCAATATCCTAAAAAAAGTCCCTCATCACCTTTCTTGTAGGCCCCCTTCAGATACTGGAAGGCCACAATAAGGTCTCCTCAGAGTCTTCTCTTCTCCAGACTGAATAACCTCAACTCTCTCAGTCTGTCTCCATAGCAGAGGTGGTCCAGCCCTCATGGCTTTTCTCTGGTTGTGTTCCAGCATGTCCATATCTTTCTTATAATGGAGGCTCCAGAACTGGAGACAATACTCAAGGCGGGGTCTCACCGGAGGGGAATAGAGGGGAGAATCACATCTTTCAACCTGCTGGCCACAATTTTCTTCATGCAGCCCAGGATACCATTGGCTCTCTGTTGCAAGTGCACACTAATGACTCATGTCTTGCGATATATCTCATGTTTTTTTTAAGCTATCTGTAACGGGTTTTGCTGGGATTGTTTTCTTCATAATAGCTTGTGTGGAGCTAAGTTTTGTATCTGTGACTGAAACTGTTGATAACACAGGGATATTTCGGTTATTGCTGAGCAGTGCTTACACAGAGTCAAGGCCTTCTCTCTGTTTCTCACTCTGCCCTCTCAGTGAGAAGGAGAATAGAAAACATCTGGAACTGCTGACCCCACCTGACCAAAGGGATACTCCACACCATGTGACATTGAATTCAGAAAAAAAACCTGAGTGGAAGGAGGGACATTCAGTGTGATGGTGTTTGTTTTCCAAATAATTGTTACTGTTGAAGGAGCCAGGCTTTTCTGGAGATGGCTCAACACCTGCTTGCCATTGGGAAGTGGTGAATGAATTCCTTGTTTTGCTTTGCTCACAAGCATGGCTTTTGTTTTACCTGTTAAACTCTCTTTATCTCAACCCATGGGTTTTCTTCCAATTCTCTCCTTCATCCTGATGAGGAAGGGAGTGAGAGGGTTGATGGCAGTATGGGGCTGAGCTCCTGGATACCACAATATTGTCATAATTAAAAACCTAGTCATGGGGGTCTTTAAAGGGAAAACAGAGCTACCCCATGAGTTGAAAGGTGTCTATAATTGATACAGGTTGCACGAATAGACAAGGAGGTGGATCTCTCAAAAAATGACACATTTCCAGGATATGGTGGGTTTGGAGTGACAAAGCACAGTGTTTTAGGAAGGAAGGAATGCTCCTTACATATAATGTGTACCTTGCATAAAAATATGGGCAGAAGATTCAAGAACATAATCAGTTACATGACTAAGAAAGTTCAGCGTCTAGGAGGAAAACCACATGGCACAGCAGCTGGGATCAGGAAAGAGCCGGAAGGCTGAATCAGTAGAATATTGTT
Organism: Psilopogon haemacephalus; assembly: GCA_013396835.1. NCBI lineage: Eukaryota > Metazoa > Chordata > Aves > Piciformes > Megalaimidae > Psilopogon > Psilopogon haemacephalus. The sequence goes on along the minus strand of VWZI01012364.1, from coordinate 657,465 downwards.
TTCAGTGCAGGGAGCTATTTACACACATCACATCAGACTGTGATGTTATCTATGAAACAGCAGAGAGCCATGGCACTAGTGACCATGGAGTGCTCTATTAATACAAATGCCTGTTCAGCTCTGCATGGGTCCAGATGAGACAGCCCTGCCCAGAGGGATCAGACCAATTTATGGAAGCAATGCTTAATGTGTATCTAAGGAGGGCAATATTGACCTTCACTGGAAATAACACAAAGACCACTTAAGTGGCTTTTTGCAATGTGATTTGAATGAAGATTGTGAAAAAGCAGGGACAGCTCGTTCTGACACCAAGAAAACTTAAGATCATCAGGATGATGATGAACATTATGGAAAAACAAATAAGCAAAGGACTACAAATCCACCCATACAAAGCTATCACAAATCTCTTTTTCCCACAACCTCAAGGCTGTAACTTCTGTCACCTGCCTAGTCTCAGAACAATAAATCTGCATGTAAGTGGAAAGCATATATTATAAAATACTGAAGCAGGTATTGCATATATTATAAAATACTGAAGAGGTATTGCTAGTCCCTTCTTTTGTCTAACTTTTGTATAGTATTAATATACTCCATACACTGATAGTTAAACCAAAAGCACAGCTTGAGGAATAGCAAAGGGCTGATATCTGCAGAATAAAAGCTGTCCAACTTTGAGGTTCTATTATAATGAACCTCAACTGAAGTTGTCCTCTGTAAATGTAAAAAAAAAAAAAAGTATATTGAAACTCAATATTTAGTAAATTAGCATGTGCATGCATATGTGTAGATATACACATTCACCTCCCTCATAAAAGTTATTTTATCTTGGGTTTTGATTTGTTTTAATAAATACACTAAATTTCTACAAATTCTATCTAACTGCTTACTTAATTCGTGACAGAGTAAAAATATTGAGAGATCATGATACTATATAGGAAAGAAAGTGTCCTGCTTTTATAGTCTTGCTATGTTTCTAAGTATTCTCAGTTGCAACTTGTGTTTCTTTCAAAAGCATTCTAGATTAAATAAATGAAGCCACCTGATTCCTGTATGGCCAAATGCACAGTAGTGAGATAAACAGCTTCTCACTGAAGATTGTTAGAGCCGTAAATTTGGGATAAAGGAAAAGGATTTATAAGGATTCATTACATTTCCTCCCCCATAAACTTCAGGTTAGAGAAAACTAAACTCATAAAACAAGAATACAATTTTACAACCATACCATATACTATAAATTAAATGCTTAGAGCTCCTTCTGCTTTTTCTTATTCTGTGGGTGTATGCATGCAGATTGCAACACCCAGCCACTGAAGCTCAGGAATTCTCTATCAGTTAGTACAATAGCAACATGTTTTGGAAATACTACTTTTCAAAACCAGGTGTTTTGAGCTAGTTAATGCTTCACAATAAACTTCCTAAACTATTCTTTTACAGCTGATAAAGATTTTAATCAACCAGTTATTATCTATGTGTCTGGAGTATCACTTTGGAACTGGTACAGGTATCTTGTTGGCAGGAGAGATAAGGAAAAAAAATGTACTGAATAACTTGCAGATGAACAAACAGTGAGGGCTGCAGTCAAGAAAACAGGGAAACTAAAAAAAAAAAAAAGGGGGGGGGGGGGCAACACCTGATAAATCACTGAGTAAAAGAATAACAATTAAAAAAAAAAAATCCTTACCACATCCCACCACTCCCCATAATGAAGGCTCAAACATGTTGGCCCACCTGGACACCCTCCAGTACAACCTGCTTTAGGTGAACCTGATTTGGCAGGAGCACTGGACTAGATAATCTCCAGCAGTCCATTCCAACCTCTATCATTCTGTGGTTCTGTGAAAGCTACAATTTAGCAGTAGACTCAATTATTCAGCATACTTTGGGATGTGGTGTTCATCAAACTCATCTTGATTTGCATTGTCCCATCTGTGGGCCACAAAACCTCTGTAAAGGAATTAATTGGTTTACTCTGCAATTTCTTTGTTAACAAGAGCAAGGTTTGCTTATGGAAACATAAGAGGAACTATGCAGCCATATTTCATTCTGAAGAATCTCTAAAGATCAGAAAAACAGAAGACCCAGTTCCAAGTGAAAAATAGTACTTAGGTACCTGCACTGCACAGGCAATTGCCTGGTTGGAAAAGACCTTACAATTGTCAAGCCCAGCCACTACCAACACAATCTATTTTGAAAAAGCCAAAGCAATGAAACACACATTCCTCATGGCACAGGAAGATGCAGTTAGCACGTAACAGCACACTACTTACAAAGGGATTTACTCCAGGAACTCCATTCATGCTTCTATCATGCCAATCTCTTGATCATTAATTCAAGGTAGCTACATAGATTTGGATATTCAGGAAGAAAGTTTATTGTCTGCACTGAGGCAGCTTCAAAGCAAAAAGGAGGGAAGTAAGTGGCTAAAGGCCATAAAGAGCTTAGAACAGTGCTGTAAATTCCCCAAATTGTCATGGTGTATTGTCTGAAAAATTCAAGACCAAAAGCTGTATCAAGAAGTTATGATTTTGGGGCTGTGCACATACTGTGAAACAGAGCTCTTATGATGGGTATTAAGAAGTTTTGACACAATTAATTAAGGTATAAGTTTATATCAGAATATGGCTATTTCCCACACAAGTAGACTTAGAAAAAGGTGTGATTTAAAAATATGGTTATACTTTTTTTTTTTTTTGGTAGGGTATACTAGCAACAGGAACAAAATCTTTACAGAACAGACTCTACAGAGACATTTTCCAGTTGAGATGGCCACTGTGATTCAAATAAGAAACTCTAAACTCACATTTGTAATTTTCTCAGTGTTACACCTTTAAACATAGTAAATAAAACAGCTCATTGCAAGGACAAAAAAGCCACATCTTCCTAAACTGTTTATCTAAGAACCAAGAGGCATATTCTTATGAATTGTCATGAAGCCCTACAGATTATAACATTATGAGGGTTTAAAATTGCAAAAACTCAAGATTTGAATTGACAAGCCAAGCCATATTAAAGTGTAAGTGGCAATATTACTGAGGCATGATATTAAAATTGATAAACACTGCTGACTCATGTAGTAGAAACCAGTATCTTCCACAAAACCCACTGGAGCAGCAAGTATAAGAATTTGTACTAGATGGATAGACCCTATTTAGTCAAGGGCATACAGGCTAAGGCAAAATGAAGCAACTGTAAAGCTTCTTTCATGCTTTTCATCTAGATTTTGTTGTCCTGGTAGCTTGGATTTCTTGCTTTTGAACAACCTGTTTTAATCATCTTCTAGAAACCACCTCAGAAACATTAATGTGCAAATCATTATCAGGGAGAAATAATGACACACTTTAGGTATCTGCTCATTAAAACACAATATTTGGGACGCTTCTGAAGCACCACCACAGCAGAGCACACTGGAATGAAGCAGAACTTTGGAACACAGGGCAGCAGTAATAAACAATTACTCTTCTATAGTAATGCAAAAAAAAAAAAAAAAATCAATGAAGTAATTTATAAGGAGATCACAAGCACTTAAAACAATGGCATTCCAGCTCATGTTTGTTGTCCAGTCAACATAGCTCATAATTAGCTATCCCTACCATACTTTCTATATTTGCCTGACTAAAATCTTGTTCTCTGCAGGTCCTAAATTTTCTAGTAACTTAGTCAAATGCATGTACACGGATAGAGAACATACAAAGCTAATGAGTATGTAACATTATCCACAGCTCAACTTGGTCTGAGTAGTGCCAAGTCTTTAGCTCTCTGTATTCCTTCAGAGGAAGGAAAATGGATACATCTTCCTAATTTATCTGCAGATCATGTATAATGATATGAACGAGGAGCAGCTACCTACAGACCCAGATGAAGGCATATGGAGTTCTATGGAGTGCACCATTTTCATACGCCAACTCACTGGCAGTAATGTCCTGGAAAGACAGCTGAGGGCAAATCGCCAATGAATTGGCTAGCCTACTGCAGCAGTACAAGGGAAGTCTCCCTTCCCTTTTCTGGTGATGGACTAGGGTGAGGCAACTGTGGTATCTCTTTGTATTTTCTATTAAACTCTCTTTATATCAGAGGCCTTGTTTTACTTTTGCTCCAAATGTATCTGACCCATCCCACTGCAGGGTTGTGGCAGCTGCAGGGGAGCTCAGCTGCTGGCTGAGTCTAAACCATGGCAGCTACTTATCTGTTGTTTGCACGCAATTTCTAGTGTGCTGGTTGCAAATTGAGGCCTTTCAACAATATTTCCCTCACATGATTTCTCATTACTTAAGGAGAAATTCATTGTTTTTTCTAGTCTGATTCAACAGTTCAAAAACTTACGCTTTCAAGTAATCAAAACTTGCAGTTACAGTATCTGATGTATATAACATAAATGAAGCTTAAAAGATTGGTTTTACGGTCAGGAATAATGAGTTCATTTTAAAATAAATAAATAAATAATACAGAGAAGGAAGGGGCAATGTTAAGATCCATTTTAACTTTTCAAGAGCAGAAAGAATTTTGTTGGTTTATTTACATTGGTCAAACTTTTTGTTCTTCAGTTAGAAGCACAGCAGCTAAACCACTAAATTGATTTAACATTTTCAGAGTGCTTTGACCCATCAAGTACAAAACATCTAGCTCTTACTTTCAAATATGCCTTCAGCTGATTGGTTCCTATCTACAAGGGTAATCAGCCTAGTGCACTGTGTTTTAATGATCTTGGATTCAGCTTGGTTTCTTAATGTATCCAGGGTCAAATCAATCATAACCTTTTCTCGAGTTCCTCAGTCATCAGTGCACAGGTCATCAGATTTTTTCCTCCTCTTACTTTTTATCAGTTATTGGAGTCAAGCCTAGAGGTAAAATAATTCCCTTTATTATTTCCATTTGTACAGCTTTATAGCATCAGAGCATATTTGGAGGACATGCCTAAAATCCTGTTGTGGTCTGCCCTCTTATTTTCTTGTTTATTGCTAAAGATACCTCTTTATGTGCTTTTAGCAAACATATGCTGGCCTCAGACCCTATTTCCATTTCTTTATTTCACACTGTGGTGCTGATATATGTCACCAGCACTGGCAGGAATATATTTATACGGAACTAAAAACCCCAACAACCTACAGTCTGGAGTAGGATGAATACATTCTAGTTAGAATTCCTAAGGGATGAAGAATGAAAGAAATACATTCTAACTTGAGTGCTTAAATTGGGACCTTTACTTTCAGGTGAAAAACCCCATGTCTAAATTCAGCTGCAACAGCTGCATTTTAATCTCTTTTGATGCTGGATTCAATCTACAAATTCTAAAAAGTGTTTGTTGTTTTTTTCCTGACTGCACCATAAATAGATGGGACTGATGTGAATGAAAAATAAAACAACAAAAAAACAGTTAGTATTTTGACCTTGTTTCTGCTTTGCTGCTAATTATGATTGATTATTCTGAATGGTGATTTTCTCTGAGAAATAATAACACATACACAATTCAACATGACACAGCCCTCTGTTATATTACAATTGGTGGTCATTTGAAAGGAGGCTGCTGCAACTCAAACTGTCCTTATCGTGGCTCCCATTGTACAGGAGGAAACTGCAAACTCATGTATAAACCATATGTTTTTCAAAACAGAATCTAAACCCGCTGATAGCTGCATACATGTGTAGTATTTAATACAGCTATAAAAAACACAGGTATTTATGAATAGGGATGGAGGTGCATGAAAGGAAAATGATTCTCCAATATTTTCAAATTAAGTATGTGCAGAGTATTAAAGTTATTGTACAATAAATTGATTGCATGGTGCAACATTTCATTGTTGAAAATGTAGTCAAACTTTACCCATTATCTAATGTACAGAAAAACATCAGATGGTGGTTTGCTGATTAGGGATAACATAATTGCACTAATACTTTACATATAAAGTCACAAACCAAAGAACTAAACAACTGCACAATGCAAGGAAATAATACTTTTATTTTCAATTCAAATATATTTGGGTATTTTCTTCCACAATGCAGTATTCAACAACAAGGAATTACCTTATGGAGTAAATCCTAACAGCTGCTTTTGTGGCTACCTATTTTGCAGCTGATTTCTGCACTCACCCTTAACAAAATTGTCTATTGTTGCATCCTATCTTCCCTGGCAGGGAGAGTCCAGTTCATAGAGTATTTTTTCCAATTCAGATTTCCCCCTTTGCTGTCTTCTGTTACTAAATCTTAACATAAAGGTGAAAGCAAATTTCAGTGTGTGAGACAATGACTAAACTTTGCTAAGTTAGAGAAATTGTTTAAAATTTGCAAGTTCTTATCACTCTCAGAGTGCCTAAGGTCACAGTATGGTCAAACTGTTAAGAAGCTGCATCTTTTTGTAGAGTCTCTCCTCCATACTGAGTTTCAGAAGCTACTCTAAGTACTTCTGACTCCCAAACCCTATCATGTGTTCACCACATCATTAGGCATCTCACATACTTAGAAATCTTGTCCTAATTGCTTAAGGTAGCTTTTAAGAACGGACATGGAAATGCTAAGCATCAAATGATGACACTTTAAATATACAATCATTCTGAATGTAAATTCCAATCAAGTAAAGCTGACTTAAATTTCTTCCAATGTAGTCTACACCCTGGTTTTAAACTTCTACAATCCACTTTAAAACATTGTCAGTTCTCATGAACAACAAATCAGCTTCAGTTACAGGATAGCAGCACTTCTAAAACTACTGAATACAAAAGCCACTGAAATTTAAAGGGTTTTGGACACCAAGGACACATTTCTAGCTCTCAAAATCAGCAAGCAATTCTGATGGCTTATATTTCCATCTTTTTCCCTCTGAACTGCAGCCTCATTAACAACTCAACAGCAAGTAAAAAGATGTAACTTACTTAAGAATATCTTGCTTCTCTGGCTAAATCTCTTTTATGCAAAGTGATATAAACCTTTTTACAATACACTGATGAAGACTGCCACCTGTTCTGAAGGTATAAACAGACTGTCTTCTTAGAGGACGAACAGATATTTGTATCTCAAAACTGACACACATGATCCTGAAAACAAACGTATATTCTTTATATGGCATATGGAACAAAGACATTGAATGTGCAACTCCCTATTGTTCTATCTGTATAAGAGAAACCAGGTTTTCTTGACACATATTTCTCTGAAGTTCTAAACATCAGCATGAAAAAGTGGCTACAACAAACACAATCAGGAAAGCTTCTTTGCATCTCCTGGACCACTACCCAAGCCTGCAAATTTTATTCTATCAGACAATATGGAAACCTTACACCCATCTCTCTCTATCCCTCTTTGAAATGAAATAAGCTCTTTACTCATGTTTGTGGGTTTTGGTGTTGGCTTTTTTTCCCTTTCCCCAAGGTCAAATGTAATTTAATGAAAACAATTTACATTAATTAGAAAAACAAATAAGAATGTAGTAAATCCTGTAAACCCAAAACTGCACAATAATCACAAGAAAAAAAAATAATTTGTTTTCCAGAAGCATCTCCCTTATGCTGTACATTTAGCACTGCAGTAATAAAATGATGTATGTCCATAAATAGTAAGGAAAGTGACAGAGATCACAAGGATTCTAGTTTTTATTTTCCTGATTTCTGTGGATTTACATTTTAATCCATATCCTAATGTTTGTTTTCCATAACACTTAATGTAGCTTTTATAAAATTAATCAGAGAACAAAAGATATGAGGAATAATTCAATCAAAACAGGAAAAAAAAATCCTGCTTTGATTCATATTGAGCTGTCTTTGTTAATAATTAAGTAGATTGTATTTATGTTATACAATCAGTGAGGAGGAACTGTATTCCATACATTTTCAAGGCATGAATATTCAGATAACCAGTTTAGATCACTTAAGATTTGTCAATTCCCCAATTGTAAGCATTCATTCTCCATAAAAGGTCACCTTATATAACCTTGGTGCAAGCATTAGAAAACACAATTCCCCAAAGCATTAGTCACTTCTAAAAATTTAGGTCAGAGAAGATTTCTGCAATTCAACATCAAAATTATTATTTCCCTGAAAGCTCACAGGGACTCTATTTCCTTGAAAAGTTCTACTGAATATGACAGAAAGCAAGGCACAATCATCAAACCTTTACCATGGCCTTGTGCCTGCATATCAGAGAAAAAGCTGAGAGAGAACCTGACAAAACCTCCACAACAAACAGTAGCCTGCTACTAATCTCACAACCTCATGCTGTGGCTTCATGCAACTTGACTTTTATGTCCTTTCATTCTCTACCAAGTAAAGCAATACTATCTACGTGTGCCTTAGCTCTATCAATGCATACCTGTCAGATGGCATGGAGCAGAGCAGGAAAACCAATATAACTACAGGTCTCAGGAGTACAGCAGTTGAAGAGAGGAAGTGTCATGGAACAGGGTTTGGGGAATGTTAGCACTACCTGATATTGTAGCTTTCACCATGGATGTAAGTTCCCCTTGAGCACTTCTGTCTTGAAAAATAAAAAACAAACTGATGAAGAATCAAGGCAATGATGATGGCATGTAAGTTGCCCTTGCACCCTCCCAAAACTGTCCTAGAAAAAGCAGAAACATTACTGCACACTACAGATTGAAGTGTGCTAATTAGTGATATCATCATCATGAAGGATAACTTATACTCCCCAGTAACTGCAGAACTGTGGCATCATGGAGCCATGGGGAGAACATGAAGCTCTCCTGACCACCTGCAATTGCAAAGGTAGGAAGGAAGGATGTTCCTTCTAAAGCAGTGGGTCTAAAATGTATCTATTACATTTTCTCAAGGAGATTTTGCTTTCACATGTGATACTAGAGACGGCTAACCTTGTGTTTTGAAATCCACAATGCTCATTTCAAGCACAGGAAAGACCTGACTCTTCCATCACATCTTTTCACAAAAGTACTCACTCCAAATATATACTCTGTATATATTTATATATACAGACATACATAGACATATTTTAAAACAAAATACCAACTAATCAGTACAAAAACCCCAACTAATCAGTACAATAAAGACCTCAGATTCACCAAAAATTTTAGGCTGCTTCATATGGAATTTATGTTAATTGACACAGTGGTCTCCTTTCCTTTTGACAGGGAAGAAGAAAACATCAGTAACCAGTTATATAAATGGAAGGCATTACTAAACTAAGAACAAATCCAATTCAAATAAACCACATGTTCTGTTGATGTTAACTGTTTGTATGCAATCTTCAAAATTTTGCCACAAGGAATCATAAAGACACCTACAGAAGAAAGAATTATTGTGGGAGCTTCTAACCAGCAGACACTTTTATTTACACCAGTCAGAAGAGCATCCCTGAAGTTACAATGAAACTATCTCTGTATTTTTTTTCAGCTGAATTCTGTAACTTTCATAATCTCATCTGGCATATTTTAAAATATGGATACATTATTTCACCATTAGCTACAAACTAAGAAGCAAAACCCCCCAGTTTGAATCCTTTAGTCTTCACCTTTATTTCTAACTCTACAGTCTAAGAAGTGCTAATTTAAAGAGGTAAGGGGAAGTGTGGCAGTGTCATGATTGTCACCTTCAAAAAACTGTTCTCTCATTAGGAGTTTGCTGTCTTCACTACTACAAAATAAGACCCAGAAAAGGATTTTGAAAGTGTAAGTTTCAGCACACATTTTAAAATCCTTTGTTAGGACTTCAACTGAGACTTTTGTCATAGACAGAAATTTCGTTACTCATCTGTGACTCTGTCTCTATCTTGAAAAAGATCAGCAGAGACTAAATGAAGGCTCATCTTCTTGGTTATATAATTACTTAAGGGAAATTATATTATAAAGACAACTGAGAAAAAAAGAAGTCTATCACAAGAGTGAAAAGCCCAAGTAATTTTTCATTTTAGAGCCACTCTCTGGAGATGCACTTACATAATCACCAAATGTATAAATTTAGAAAATGGTGTCAGTAGATCAGAACTGAGTTCTAAAAAGCACTTGTACACTAGAGGTACTGGAATTATTTAACTATGACTTCAGTACTTCTGCTGCAACACCTGTGTAAGAAAGATGTGCTTCCCCATGCAGCTTGTAGTGCTCATGAAACACAACTTTTCCTTGTAAACCTTGAAGGAGACAGCCTATTTTAAAGAATGACTGAAGGATCAAACCCAAATTTGCACATTAATATGCCATCTGAAAATGAACATGCTTTTAAAAAATATCAGGTATATGTAAAAGATACATTACAATACCTACAATGTACACACATATACACACACCTGCAGTGTAGTTGCAGTTCAGTGTGAAGTTCACAGTCTGAAAATGGATCCTTCTTTGTCTGCTACCATCACACTTGCATACTATTTTCTGAACCAAATTAATTTTAGTCCCACCCTTGTGCTACTTAAATTGAGGCATCTTATTAGTGGGTCACTAGACTTCAGGCTTGCTTTTAATTTGCACTTGTTCCAATCAGCTAACTGTTGAGTAGAAAGAACATCCTCAATTTAGTGTGGAATTTCCATTTTCTGCCTCACTGGATTTTTATATGCATAGAGTCAGAAATTCACCTAAATTACCAAATTGTCCACTCATACACAGAATCACATTTCTGAATAAATTAAGATTAAATTTAAGTGTTTTTCTAACCTTATTCTCCATTGGTCTTTGCATTTTGAGGAGTAAAACACTGAGCACTCTATTTCGTTTCCTCAGACTTTAATAATACCACCATCAGATTACTCTTCCTTCACACAGTTCACTGACACCATATGTAAGTTCTATAGCCATGTTGTGATGTTTAAGTTAAGAGCGACCCTAGAATTCTCAAATGATGCCATCCAGGATGTTGCAAGGACTTAACTAGTATAAGTACTGGTCACAGTAGCTATTATGTAGCTTGATACACAAGCATACAAACATTAATATGTACACTTTTATGTACACTGGAATTGCTTTGATGAAAAAGTCTTTGCTATTTTTAATTTTTAAAGCCATAACTCAAGAGTGCAATAGTTTTAAATTAAGCAGATTGCAGAACATTAAATGTTTTTTAGAAGTAAAATATACCTGAAGTAAAGAAATGTTTTGAACTGTCACACCTCTCAAAACTTTCCTGGATTAAGTATTTGGGACAGATATATCTGTAATGTAAATGTCAGCTAAATTCAGTGAGGTAAGCTAGTAAGTTTTCCAATAAAAAAGTCATATCACAAGCACCACAAAATACATCATCCTCTCAGACAAAAAAACTCTTTTAATTTTAGGATACTGTAGCTAATTATACGGCATCGAAAATTTTCTTTATGTAAAAACGCTGAGATGTACAGCCTAATCCCTCTCTAATTTTACTATATGTGTGTATATATAAATATGGATTACTTTATAGGGCTGCTAAGTGGAGATAATTCATAGTTTGTGTTCCATTTCCCCCTTCACATTTACCTATGGAGGTATCATGCCTGTTTGTCCAATACCTATGTACCAGAATTCTTTACCAAAAAAAAAAAAAAAAAAAAATTTTTCTCTT
>VWZI01012364.1:589031-645789 GCA_013396835.1 Psilopogon haemacephalus | reverse complement strand
TCTGCCTATGGCAGGGGGTTGGAACTGGATGATATTTGAGATCCCTTCCAACCTAAACCATCCTATGATTCTATGATTCCATGATTCCATGATTCTATGATCAGAGGGCTGGAGCACCTCTCCTGTGAGGATAGGCTACGAGAGTTGGGGCTCTTCAGCCTGGAGAAGAGAAGGCTTCAAAGAGACCTTGTAGTGGCCTTCTAGTATCTGAAGGGGGCCTACAGGAAGGCTGGGGAGGGACTATTCACAAGGTCTTGTAATGACAGGATGAGGGATAACGGGTTTAAACTAGCAGAGGGGAGATTTAAATGGGATGTTAGGAGGAAGTTCTTTACAGTGAGGGTGGTGAGATACTGGAACAGGTTTCCCAGGGAGGTTGTTGCTGCTTTCTCCCTGAAGGCGCTCAAGGCCAGGTTGGATGAGGTCTTGAGTGACCTGTTCTAGTGGGAGGTGTCCTTGCCTATGGCAGGGGTTTGGAACTGGATGAGCTTTGAGGTCCCTTCCAACCTAAACCATTCTATGATTCTATGATTATCACATTAAACAAATGCAGAAGCTTGTCTTTTATAATTCCAAGAATTGTATTTCCATTTACAGTAGTAGAAAGGTTGCATTCTTCTGCCAGGTCATCAGGAATTATGAGTTAAAAGACAAGCTTTCTCAAAATCTATTGTAATTCTTTGAAATCCCAGACAGAAGTATTCCATAAAATCCACAAAGCCTCGTGAAAAGTAACAAAGAAAATTATGAAAGAGTTGGGGCTGTTCTGTTTGGAGAAGAGGAGGCTCCGAGGTGACCTTATTGTGGCCTTCCAGTATCTGAAGGGGGCCTACAAAAAAGCTGGGGAGGGACTTTTTAGGATATCAGGTAGAGAGAGGACTAGGGGGAATGGAGCAAAGCTGGAGGTGGGGAGATTCAGACTGCATGTGAGGAGGAAGTTGTTCAGCATGAGAGTGGTGAGAGCCTGGAATGGGTTGTCCAGGGGGGTGGCTGGGTCCCCATCGCTGGAGGTGTTTAAGGCCAGGCTGGATGAGGCTGTGGGCAGCCTCATCTAGGGTAGGGTGTCCCTGGGCATGGCAGGGGGGTTTGAACCAGATGATCCTTGTGGTCCCTTCCAACCCTGACTTATTCTATGACTCTATGAGCAACTGCCACTCTCCTGCATAGGAACAGAAGTCACTGTCTATTTTGTGCCCCCCACAGTGGCATGATAGAGACATAGTGTATAATGATTGCAGCAAAAAAAGTTGTGTGGTAACTAGCTACAGACAAAAACTGGTTTCATTTTTGTGCAGAAAAACCATTTCATACATTGTTTTTAATGTACACCTCTAGATATCTTTACCTGCTCTCTTCCCATGTACTTCTCTGTCTCTCTCCTCTTTCTGACATCCCTAGGTATGAAGCTATAAGACACAGCTACTTCTTAAAAATTATCACCCATCTAAAAGCAAATCCTTGTTTTCTCAAAACCATTTTTTTTTCTTCCAAAAGAACTTAAAATACACACACCAGTTAGTTGGAACAAATGGAGGCATTACTAGGTCCCAGCAAGCAATTCTCTGAACTGTGCACTTTCCACAGTTGAGGGAATAGTTAACAGAAAAGTCACTTAACTTTACATGGCTAAAGAATGACAACTTATAAGTTATTTTTATTGTCCGTGGGGAGAAACAGACACTTATGTTGTATGTTTGGCAGTAACCTTGACCTTACCCGAGGAAGGCCTTTTTGTCTTCACTGATGATAAAGGGGAGGTTGGGGGATGGGCGTGTGTCTACACCACTGATTCTCACATGGATGCCTATATTGGGAGCATTTTAAATTAAGTAAGAGTTATCCTACCTTCTGGCTTATTTAGCATTGCTCTAAGTCACAAAATATGGAAGAATATATTAATAAAATCTACTTTGCTTAGTAACAGGTAGAGGGGAACATAATTCCAACACCACGACTGTGAAATATACACAACACTTGCTATGTCTGGAAGAGAGTCTTCTAATGTTGTTACCAAAAAACTACAGCCTGAAAACCAGCTAAAATCTTAACCAAAATAGTTATTTCCACTTTCACACAAAAAGGAGAAACTGATCCACATAATGAAAGATGCTTAAGTACTTTCAAATGCTGCAGAAAAATACAAACTCTTAAATAGTTTGTCCCAAAAGCCAGTATTGTAAGATAATAACTCCTAATGACGCTAATTAACAAGCACACACACACATGCCCCCACCCCTCATAGTAGGCTTGGATGGGCCGAAATAGGATGTCCTGGCTTGCTCAGATATGTTTCTCGGCTCTCCTTCCTTCTGTTATGGGGAGAAGCAACCGTGGGAGAGAGGACAAAGAACCTGAAGCCATTGAGTCTAAGGACCCTGGCTTGCCCAGGGTTGTTTTACTCCTGTTTATGTCCTGTGGTAAAAAAGGTACATACACTTGGCTTGTGCTGCCTCGTGCAAGGCCTATGTTTTCCCCAAATTTGGGTAAAACAAGCCTATGGCTTTACCTAATATAGTCAAGCTTTGCTAACTGCCATTCTGATTGGCTATTCTGTGTCTAAAGCCCATTAGTCCTGGGTTGTATTCATAAAAAGAGATGAGCAGGTAACATAACATGCTGTGCTGTTGTATTCATGCTCGATTGCTGCTGTTGCCTCCTGTTGTCATTGCTCTCTGCCTCTGGCAGTGATTCTGCCATTGCCTTCTGCAGCATTATGCTATGCTAAACTATAAGTTAAACCAGCTGCATAATAAGAAGCCCACATGCTTTGAGCTTGAACTGCCTGGAAACTGCCTGCCTGAAGTTTACTAGTATTTAGGCACCAAACACCTCCACGCGATAGGCCTGCATAGCCAACATTACATCGTGTCAAGACTGCACATTGTAAGACATCCTGCCTACACCTGCAAAGACGAGGAGGCCTGGAAGGGACACACAGATCGTCCAGAGAAATCAGCATAAGGTCTGAGATTGTCTGCTTCCTTTTCCCCAGCAGCCTGTAAAGCCTGGGAAGAATTACGAGCATTACGAGAATTACTATTTGAAGCTGTAGCTAGTCCCACAATTCAAGAGTTAATATTTATGAGTAAATAATCAAAGCCTCTCTAACAACACTTTAGCAAAACTCTGTAGTTGAATCTAATTGAATCCTAGCCTTCTGCCATAAGCAGAAAGGAGCTCCTTGAATCCATCTAGGGGACAAGTGGTATAACTGACCACAAGAACTTCTCTTCCAGTTCAATTAATGTTGTGCTATTGCTAGTTATTTCTCAAACATTCTAGATCTTATGCTATCATTTTTATAATGCTTCCATGACCACTGCAAAAGGACATGATAATTATTATTAAAATTAGTGGTCGGGGTGAGACTACTAAATACCAAAATTAATAAACAATATTAATTTTGAAAAATATCATCTTGCAATCAATTAACTACTGCTCCATTGCAGCCTCACGTCAGAAAGAAATGTTGGACAAGTACAAAAATTCTGCTCAAAAAGCACATCAGTGAGCAGAAAAAAAGAAATACAGAAGACAGCAGGTGAAAGCATTTCTTAAATAGCACCTAAACCTATGCTTTTTTTCTCACTCTATCCTATCAAATGCCTACATAGTTAGGTTGTTGTTTACACTCACTACATTGATGATACTCTTCTCAGGATGAGAAGAGCTCAGAGAGGAGCAAGAAGTTTAATATGACAATGCACTTACTAGAAAACAACTGGTAATGGAACTGGAATGGAGATACTAATCAGACTTGAAAATAGTGAGTTTATTTCCTTTAAAATAACTTAATTCAAACAATTCTCATTCAATATCTAAAAATAACACTGATGCAGTACCCCATGTTGTAAGAATCCTATGTAATCTTCAGGGAACGATCTTTTACCTAAAAGAACTTCTTATCCAACATTCTTTATGCCCATAATTTAAGCAGATCAAATACTTTGTAAAGATGAGTTAATAACAGGCAGCAGAGGCTGAAAAACCAGTAAGATTGTGAGAAAATATGAGAGACCCCCTCCCCTGTTCCCAAATCTTATCAGACAGCCAGCTGTCTGTAACAACAGCTGTAGAGAACAAAAAGACTGAAGATTGTCTTTGTGGAAGATGGCAAGCTTTTCAACACCAGCACAAAAGCCTCTGTTTAATGTGTTGTAAAGCTAGCTTCCCAATAAATATAAGAAAAGGTCATTTTTGATTGAAAACAGCATTTTGATAGCAAGAATTATCTAATCAACCTGCAAACATGTTTTTATTAGCAAGATGCAATAAGCAAAGGACCATTCACAGGGTGGCAGCTTTCATTAAGGAAATTCTCATATTCAAGGAAACAATACTGGGGAGCAAATTCAACACATACCCAGAGCCAAGGATCTATGATATGTCTCCTAATGATGTGAACATAACAGTATCCTGAATGTGTCTTCTGAATATGACTATTAGTTTTCCAGATTATTTTATTATGCAGATATTTTATGTGGTATCTCTCGTCTTTAGCAACCATCAGTAAATTAAGGCAGAGTCAATAGTTTCTGGAACAGAGTGAATTATTTCCTTAACTATCAGTAATCACTGTATTTTCACAAAAGCAGCATTAGCACTTGATTTATTTCCACTCAAAAGTTAATATAGTACTATTGCAAGAGAATGTAAGACACCTTCCAACTGCTCTCCAGCAAGAAGAGAAAACACCACACTTCAGGAAATAGCTGTCTGTCTACTAATTTAGTTATTTTTCAACCCTTTCTTATTCATAGATACAGAAGAGTTGCTCTGAGCAACCTGATCTCACTGCAGAGATGTTGGACTAGATGATCTTTGGAAATCTCTTCCAACCCAACCCATTCTGTGATTCTATGATTTTTCCATAGAAAATATGGCTCCTTTAAAATATAAATATACATATCTGTCTGAACAGTTTGTTTATTTGACTTTTGTATTTCCTAACACACAGGCTTCAAAAGCAGCACAGGGACCCTTGTGAGGCTGCAGACTCCAGGCAGGGACAGCGTGGGCAGGGCAGTTGCTGTGCTCCCAGGCGGATGAGCCTACTATCCACCCAGCCACCTGCTCTCCGTCCCAGCTCTGTTTGCAGCAAAGCATTTCAACAAATCCCTAAGCCCAGAAGGTGTTTGTACATATCTATACCATGCGACAAACTTTGAGCTGCATATTTGCAGTGACTCCCTAAAAACCATGCAAGGTACAGCACAAGAGCAAAAGCTGCACCCCATGTCAACAACCTGTACAGTGGTCATGCCACCAGAGGAGCAGAGCACTGCCAAGGGCACACATCCCATGTCCCCCTCAACTTTTTGGAACCACTCTTCCTTGTCATCACAAGAAGCATGGCCTGCCTGACCATCTGATGGTGGCACTGACCATCCAATGCAGGGCCACATGGCTGCTCCAGGCCACTCTCCTCTCAGCCACAAGTCAGGCTCCTTACCATAATCTGAACTCACTCAGCACAAAAGCATATTTTAAGCCCTTTCTACTTAACAAGTGTGACCTCTCACCACCCTAAAAACACATGAGCTTTGCTCCAGCTCCTCTCCTCTGCATATGGGCCCAAAAGCCAAGGTGAGCTACAGCATCAGCTATTCCTGGGGATGCCAGAGATGGGCAAGATGTAGCATGAGAAAGGAATGTGTCTCTATTTGAACACATCCTGGAATGGCTGAGGGAAAGCTGGGTGTGCAGGAGCCTTCAAAGAGCCTATCTGTGCTGCCTCCTCACCAGGGAAAGGGTGTAGCCAGAAATATCAACAGCTCTGGTGTGATCAGAGCCCTCCTTCCTGCCAGGAGCACTATCTGTTCTCCTAAAGGATCAGGTCTTTATCCACATTGTTGTGGGAAAGAAAGATTTTACCCTTAGCAAACATCAACAAACTACACAAATTTCCCCCTGTATCTGAAATGGCCCACCTCAGAGGTGACAGAGCATGCATTTCATCACCTTATGATTGCTTCTGCATGTGACAGATTATCTTCCCACCACCCCATTGCCAGATTTTGCATTCCTTGCAACTACCAACATTTAATAGCTAGTTCTGCAAACAACTGAATATGAAAACCCTGCTTGAGTTATATCATATCTCCTTGGTTTAAGACCCATTTCATGACTGTAGTATACATATATTCGATGATTTGAAATATAAGAGAAATGCAAAATATTTTTTGGTGTAGTTTCATTTTAATAACATTCCTAGAGAGAATGAAGCATATGACAAAACATACTAATGTTCTGAAGATAACTCTTGTGGGCTTGGTTTGGTCTGAGGTTTTGGGTTTTTTTTCTAAACATAAAGTAAAATGAATGGTATCTGTTTCATCCAGTTGTAAGAACTGCTCCGAAAAGCCATAAATCATGCAATTCTGTTTAACTTTCAGACAATTTCACAGGGTTAATTCACCTATGATACAAGCAGAGATTAACCTCTCTAAGTGGCATCAGCAGAGGATTAAGCAGGCAAATGAACCACCTGTTCTGCCCCTGAAAAATTTATGCAGCAAACCAAGACACATTAGCACTAGAGTAACAGACAACAAGCTTCATAACGAAAAGCTCTTTAGAATCTGACAGAAGCAGTCTGCCCCTGGAAGGACACCTCTCTTGGGTCTTACGGGGTTCGTTGTAGGGAAGTAAACTTGGACTGTGCCTGTCACTACCTGACATTGGCTCTCAGCAGCCAGGCTCTACTGCCATAGATCAGATTGGCACTGCTGCTTCTACCATGCATCGTTCACATGTAATGAGTCATATCAGCAGAAAATACTGTTCTGCCAGACTCCATATTCAAACTCTTCCACTGACCTTTCACTTTGTCTTGATACTCATTTCACCATTTGTTTGCATGTTTGTTTGTTTTTGTATAGGTGTGTTTGGGGTTTTTGTTTGGTTTTGTTGATTTGATTTTGTTTTGTGGGTGTTTTTTGTTTATTTTTAGGCAGAGACTATTTCAGTGCAGTCTTGGCATGCATGCTGTAATGCCACAGCCACTGGTATGCCTCTAAGTGCCAGAGGCACAGGATCAGCCATCACTTCTATCCATCAATTCCATCAGAACAAACTCAAACCAGCAAAGTGGACTGGAGCAATCACAAAGCTTCACAGAGCAGAGCAGCCTCTGCAAGGCCACCAGCTCATGTTTTGATCAGGTGGATAGCAAGGAACCATGCTGGCAGCATCAGCTAATTCAAAAATCAGGCTCAGCTGCAGGCAGGCACTGGGGCTGTGGATGCTGGAGGGAGAAAGTGTGCTCCTGTGATTTCTTCTAACAGTGCTGCTGGAGCTGCTCAGGGCATTGACCTCTCATGCTGAGGAGGGCAGCAGCCAACTAAAGCCTGTCTGCAGGGATTTGCCTCAGTGGTATATGACAGCCAAGCTGTTCTCTGACATCTTTCTCATTCAGCAACACTTTTCTTACTTCTCTTTATGTAGGCTGTTTTGATTCTTTTACAGTGTTGAATATTTTAGCTGGGCTTCTTAAGTAAACTGTCATCACATGGATGCAGTGAGGGGAAATTGAATAACACTTGAAAGTACCACAAGATTTTGCAAGTAGCTTTGATGTTCTTTAGCTTTTTATTTATAGAACACAGACTAACTTCTTTTTGTTAACATCTATTGTTGTTTTATAATGGGCACTGCAAATGCTTTGATAAATGAATTGAAAGAATTTGCTGCAGCTCCTGCTAATTGCCCTGACTTGCTAAAAGTGGGTTCTGTAAAAATGTGTTTCTGACTGAAAAATGTAACAAGAAAATTTAATCTGATTTTGGACAGTTATGAAACAAAGTGACTGCTTTAAAGCTGTGAAATAGGATTTCTTACTCACATGTAACCCATAAAATTCAGTGTCAACGTAACCCACATCACTTTATTGGGCAAGCATAATCAGCAAGTCTTCTCTTTAGCTATTTATCCTTCTTTATATAACTATATTGTTATGCTAAGACTCTGCACATCCCATTTCTTGGGCCTCTTGCATTCCTATTATCAGTACTTCTTTATAATATTTTGCTTATATTTTGCTTATGAGGTAGATGTCAGACTCTCTTCATTAAATATAGAATCATAGAATGGTTTAGGTTGGAAGAGACCTCAAAGATCATCCAGTTCCAACCTCCCACCATAAGCAGGGACACCTCCCACTAGATCAGGACACTCCAGGCCTCATCCAGCCTGGCCTTGAACACCTCCAGGAAGGGAGCAGCCACAACCTCCCTGGGAATACCGTTCCAGTGTTTCGCCACCCTCACTCTGAAGAACTTCCTCCTAACATGGATCTGTTTGAAAATTTTTAATAGATATCTGGAATCATCCCACAGGTGGCAAATATTCCAAGATCTCCTAAGATCACTAGAAAGAATAATTAGTGAAATCTATTATTAATGAGGCTAAGTATGCCCACAGTAGCAGCAGTGACTACTGGCTGGCTATTGCTATTTCCCTGCTTATTTCCATTCAATCACCTGCTGGAAGCACAAAACAATGGAAAAACACAAATGTAGTATTATTTATAAATATAGTGAATGAAATAGGCACGAGCAATGGGTAGATACCTGATGGTCTGTGCTGCCACGTCACTGGGATGGAATGTGGAATGGGGGAGACCTACTATTCCAGTCACTGAGCCTGGAGGCTTCTTCCTCCACTGATCACCCACAAAACAGCTTAAGTGATTGTGGTAACAACAGCTTGACCACTGTCCATTTCTCTCTCTGAATTCTAAACAATATTAAGTATGAGCTATACAGGCCAGTCAGTCTCACCTCTGTGCCCAGTAAGATCACAGAGCAGATCCTCCTGGAGGCACTACTGAGACAGGAGAATAGTGAAGAGGTCCAATCAGCATGGCTTCACCAAGGGCAGATCCTGCCTGACAAACCTGGTGGACTTCTATGAACAGGCCACAGCATTAATAGATGAGGGGTGAGCAACTGATGTCATTTACCTGGACCTGAGCAAAGCCTTTGACACTGTCCTGCACCACCATCCTGGTCTCCAAGCTGGTGAAACATGAGTTTGATAGGTGGACCACCAGATGAATAAAGAACTGGCTTCATGGCTGCACCCAAAGAGTGGCTGTCAATGGCTCCACATCCAAGTGGAGACCACTGACAAGCAGAGTCCCTCAGGGATCAGTCCTGGGACCAGTCTTGTTCAACATCTTTGTGGGTGACATGGACAGAGGCATCGAGTACACCCTCAGCAGATTTGCTGATGACACCAAGCTGTGTGGTGCAGCAGACAGCCTGGAGGGCAGGGATGACATCCAGAAGGACCTGGATTGGCTGGAGAGGTGGGCACAAGCCAACCTCATGAGGTTCAACAAGGCCAAGTGCAAGGTCCTGCAGCTGGGTCAAGGCAATCCCAAGCACAAATGCAGGCTGGGCAGCGACTGGCTGGAGAGCAGCCCTGAGGAGAAGGACTGGGAGGTGCTAGTGGATGAGAAGCTCAACATGAGGCAGCAGTGGATCACTTCTCCTAGGAGGAGAGACTGAAAGAGTTGGGGCTGTTCAGTCTGCAGAAGCGGAGGCTCCGAGGCAACCTTATTGTGGCCTTCCAGTATCTGAAGGGGGCCTATAAAAAAGCTGGGGAGGGACTTTTTAAGCTATCAGGTAGTGAGAGGACTAGGGGCAATGAAGCAAAGCTGGAGATGAGGAGATTCAGATAGCACGTGACAAGGAAGTTCTTCAGTATGAGAGTGGTGAGGCCCTGGAATGGGTTGCCCAGGGGGGTGGTTGGGGCCACGTCCCTGGAGATGTTTAAGGCCAGGCTGGATGAGGCTGTGAGCAGCCTGATCTAGGGTAGGGTGTCCTTGCCCATGGCAGGGGGGTTGGATCCTTGTGGTCCCTTCCAACCCTGACTGATTCTATGATTCTATTATATGATTCTATAAATATTGAGCTGGTTTTGCATCAAAAGCTGGGATGAGAATTTCAGTGGCAAATGGCAGGGAGAAATGGACAGGTGGACAGGGTTGTTCTCGCTAACCCATCCCTCATGCCTTTGAGTCACGATCTCAGTTATACCTGAGTTATTCCACAGGAGATTTTATGCTTGTAATTACAATCATATTTTAGCGCTTATACAGCTATTCTGTAGTTCAGAGTATTTATTGCCAGCAATCCTAAAGAATCTCCGTGTGTTGCATGTAAATAAACCTCACCAGCTGCTTCTTTTGAATGCAGCCAGACCTACAGCAGGCAGGCTGTGTGCATCTGGAGTCGGGTCTATAGTCAGAAGTCAAGTGGAATTTCAATTCAGAGGCAAGTCCAGCTGCCCCTAGCCCCGCTAATCTCTGAGGACCAGCTTGAATGCAAGGGGATTCATCTCTTACTAAATTTATCCTTCCCTAAATGCCATACCAACTCATGGCTTCATACCTGTTGCTGCCCTCAGTGCCATTGTCCCTGATACTGGTGAGATACTGGTTTTTAATCCAGTGCTTTCACAAATAGATAACCTAAAGCTCAAATAACAAAAGTCTAAAAAAGCACAAGCACTGAGGCATCTAACCTGCAGTTTAAGTGGAAGATAATGGCTCGGATCCACATGAAGGATATTTCACAAACTTCCATCTGTCCCCACAGACCATACAGGTCATATTCATACCAATAAATTGAACTCCAAATTCTGCTGGCATGTATATAGTTGTTATTTATCTCAAACTTTCAGACAGCAGTTGTATGGTGTTGAAACTGCCATTTCCCATCACGTAATCTGCAAATGACTTATCCTCTGCATCTCTGTCTTTTTTCACTGCTCATTTTCTGGTCTTCCACAGCTGCATTCAGCACAATGGTGCAGCTCATTTTACTGTACCCAGATGTCCTCTTGCGAGGTAGCAATGTGCATTTCAGCCTCCTCAGACCACACAGGAAACTGAAATCATAACATGAGAACACTGGATGCATGCTCCAACTGCAAGGCTACATGTAAAGGTCAACAATTTGGCTGTTAAAAACAAAAACAAAAACAAAAAAAACACCCCAAAACTATTAGCCCATAACCACAAGGATCATTCTCAGGGATTAATTCCAGATTTGGGGTCATGAATTTCAGTGTCTTAGAGTTCCCAATTCAAGTGTTCTGTGAGGTACCTAATGTAAAAAGAAACCCACCCTCCTCCACAGCATAAATTGGTAAATATTCTTTTCAAAATGCACTTTTTCTCTGATTTATATGATCATATGACTATAACCCTTTTCTATTTGCTCATCTTACTAGCAGTGTGATCCACCATTTCATCACCTAAATATACCACTTAATAACATATACTAAACCTTGGGTTACTACAAAATCCATTTCATTTATCTTGGGTTTTCTGGAAAAAAAAATCTTCCAGTCTAGTCAGTTATTCTCTTTTAGCTGATTTCACCTGCAAGGTGATTTCAGAACAGAAAAAAATCTCATTCTTTTTTAAATAGATGCTTTCAACTTTTTAGGGCTCCTTCCTTAGCCATCTCTTCCATCTAACTGACCAGATGAGTAAAAGGCACTCAAGTAATTACCATTTCCTTTTACTCAAATTTAAAACCCATGCCATTTTCAGTATTTAATGATTTCTAGCTCAGTTTTGCAAAAATAATATTTGGGAAACTGGACACGCTAGTTAGCTGTTGTTCCTCTCCTCTTTCAGCTGCTGCCTGCTTTTTTCTGCAATCAGTTTGCTCTCTTTTCATCTCAGCTTGTTAACCCAAAGGACTTGAACTCTATTTTTAGCCTTTGTATGAATTACCAATCTAATGCATTTAAAGAACCTATCACAGATGTCTAAAACCTTGGAAGTAATTAATTAAGTCCTGCTATTTCTAGACTACACCAAAACAATTTGTCATTGCATGTAAAATGGTATAATCGAGAACTATCAATGTTTTCAGGCCAAGTCTAGCTATTAATTATTTAGTTCATCTCTTCTAATTAAAGACCTATTGGAGGATTAATGTCTCATAACCTGACAAACTACTTTACTGAGTAACAAATTATCCATATAATGACCTCACACTAAATGTATATAACTAGAGTAGTAATTTGCATAAATATACAAAATCCATTGAAATAAAGAGTACTCTTCCTTAATATTCAAAACACTGATTTTCAATCTGCAGCCAAGAAAGGAAATTGGACCAAATGGATATCTATATTAGAAAAAAATATTTTATTAGATGTCTGGGTTTTTTTCAGCATCTACATAAATATTAGTTTATATGGATTGCTTCTATGAGTACAACAAGATGACATAGTTATGCCCTGAATTAAAAGCACAGATGCTCTCATGGAAATGTGAATTATTTTCCTCTGTAATTCAGGCAATACATACATTTCCTGGTTACAGAATTTGTATTACAAATGTACAGCATATGCTACGCACCTGAAAGTGGTTGTGAAAAGAGAACAGTGTCAATGGCTCAAAAAGGTAGTGAAAGAATAAATAGGTCAATATAGAAATACAGATCAATGCAGAAAGATGAAATACTGGGCCAGTGTAGAGCAACTGCTTATACTGATGTAGGGGGGAAAGCAGGATGCCATGCTGTACTTCCACAAATAAAATGTTCAGAATTGTTTAGTTGCCAAAAATTGATAAAGCTAAATACTAGCATTAAAAAAAAAAAAAAAAAAAGAAAAGGCTATAGTAAAACCAGAGAATAAGCCTTTATAAATGCTCCCTCTGTCTCCTCATATCCCATCTGCCTGTGTTTCTAGGAGTGAAGGACCCAGCTCTGATCCAGTCCAACTCTGTAACTGTGCTTCTGGTTCTGAGGAAACTACCGAGCTGGGAGAAAGAGCTGTGTAAAAGAGCAGAAAGATGAGAAAAGAAAAAAGACAAATGAGGTTCAGTTGTTGAGATGGGGCTTTTTAGTAGTCAAAGGATTCAAGGAGAGGTAACCCAACATGGAAAGGTATAAAATCCTAAGGGGATGCTGGTGAAGTGAATTGGGAATCATCAGGCTACAGGTCTGAGCTGCCAGTGACAGCAGTGCTGACAGAGCTGGTGGCAGACGGCAGCTCAGCAGCGCTGAAGAGCCTGTGCCGGGGGCTGCAGGGACTGACCCCTCCCCGCCAGGCTCATGCTGGCTGGAGCTGCCGCATGCTTAACCTGATTGCTAATGCTAATACTTACGGACTGATGTTTAACCTAATAGCTCATTAAATCCTACCTGCATTCTGCGTGCTAGATAGACAATAACTGCTTTATACTTTATGTTCTATGTATCCAGTACCCTATGTCTTTTTGTACCAGCTAATGACACCTGAACAAACTGATCCAAACTGCCAAAAATCCCGGCCACTTTTATATTTCTTCTCCTGCATACGTGACCTATTTCTTTTAAGCTTAGCAGATCAGGCTATGTCTGGACAACTTCTGAGTTCCAGATACTCAGACCAAGAGCAATCACACCTTATTTCTAGTGTCTTTTTGTGCTGCTTTTACCAGGCCATGATGCTCTCTCAAATCTTTACTAAAAAGGAAAACAAAATATCAACAAGAATTATATCATATTATTACAAACAATGTACACACCCCAGTCTGACTGGAGACATATAAGTGCTTAGACTATACAGAGTATTTATTAGGTCTTTCTGTCTTTGATCCTGCAGACTCTAATACACATAATTCTTACACTTTTCAGCAAAAAAAAACCCTGCTCTTTTATATGCACCACATGCCCACAAGAAAAATGAAAAATAGCCATTCAGAACATCTTACTTGGTTAATGAATAGAAAGAAACAAATCAATTTGGAGCTGACTTCTGTAGTTTTGTGGAGAGTGTGTGAATAAACATGTTTTACCAAAGAATGCAGAGCAGGGAAGGCCTGAGAATTCCTCAAAGATGTAACAAACATTAATTTAGTACTCATCCAAGTCCAAAAGTAAAACAGACAATAAAATCAAAATAAAATGAAATTTAAAAAACAGACACACAGTCCTCCCCAGACACGGGTTTAACAAGCCTATGAACTACCTAACCTTACAAAATTGCTTCTTCAGAGGGAAAAAGCCCTTCAGGTAATGGAACAGATGCCTTTGAAAACTGGGCAATAATTAAAATTCATAAATATTAGCAAACCTTACGGAGTGGTCTTTAGGGTTTGGTTTGTTGTACTCTTGGAACAGAGCATGGCATCACCTCCAATACACAACAAAGAATTTTCAAAATTCCTGTATGAAAAATGGAACAGAACTAAAAAAATCCAATGCCTGTACCATATTCTACATATATGGAAAATTATTACAGGCTGTTATACTAAAAATACTACAGACTGTAGAATTCTATTTTTAAAAGTCAGATTAATCACAACACAAAATATGCTGCAATTTATCTTTGAATTAATGCTTGATAAAATTCAGAGAATAACGTAGAAAGTATAGTGCCTTCAAATCAATCACAATGGTCTTTGTATTATCCATTCCCTATTTAGTAATGTCTATGCTTCTGTAAAAATATGTCTTCTCCTTTAGAGGTTGGGAAGTGTCAACTTCACTGTAGGTCTATATTCTGTGTTTTGTATAAGCTACTTAAATGCACAAGCCCTCCTATGGAGCTGAAGGGGAAAAAGTCATTTTTGCAGGGTTCAATTTTCCCTAGGTCTCAGTCTTTATATATCACCTATACAGTACTTCATCTATACTAACCAGTTGTTATTAGAACCAGTGGCTGACCTGTGGGCCATTCTGTTTGGCTGACCACAGTGACAAAATGCACACCTGCTTCCTCAACTGGCAGCTCTAACCTTCTTGTGATACACTCTGCTCTATCTATACTGGCTTCTGCCCTATTGCAGTAATCCTCACTACTGAGTTCAGCTTGGCATGTGGCATAGCACTTTCCTAGACAGGAATTTAGGAAGACACGAGGTTAGAAAATCTGTTGCCTTTAATATAAGAGACCGCATGTGAAATACTTCCATGGTGTTTAGATATATTTCTGAAGGTTTGCTCCTACAGTTCGGGTTCTGGAAGGTACATCTTGAAAACAGCAGGGGAGAAAAAGTGACAAGACGAACTCTTGTGTTTTCTACTGGGAGCTGCAAGGTCAATGCTGATTTAATTGAGATCTGGGGAGCACAGCTTTACCCAGAGGTAGAAAAGAGAAAGATGCAACAAGGAGATTTCTTCTCATGAAAATTTCGATTGAATCAATATGAAAGCTACACATTTGGATCAAAAATGGCAGGGAATCCTCAAGGACTTCGCTTACAAAGAGCTCACATAATCTTAAAGCAGCCTTTGATAGTCTGAGAGATCATTTTGTGGCTTTGAAAATGGTGAAACATCGAGGGAAAAAAAAAAACGTAAATAAACTTTGCTGTGATCTTTAGTGTTAAATTAATGTCAGGCAGAGACATTTCTAACTATTTTGAGTGCTTCTATGCTAATTTATTTCTTTAAGGCTCGTCCTAGGAATGCTATGGGTTCTCTTAAGTCCTAATAACAGTACTTGAACAAACATGAGGCAAAGGTGGAGACGCGCCCTAGAATAAGTCAATATATTACCTTGATTAAAACTTTATGCTACCAAAATGATTAACATCCCAGCATGTTTAGTGTCTCTGTGTGTGTCTCTCTTCTGTTTTGCAATACCCATTTTAAAGAAAGTCCTGACTGTTTTTTGCTTCAAAGACTAAAGCAAAAACAAACAAGCAAGCACTACTTATTTACCCTATTATAGTTGCTGTATAATTTGCCATATGTAGCATCACCTCTGTTGGATGTGTTTTCATATAAAATTATCCTAACAGCCAAGCTGTTTCCTCATAACCCTATTCTTGACCAAATTATACAGAATCGGATCATAGCAGGCCTCATATCAGTAGATGAGCTGGTCTGAATATTGGGAATTTTATTTGAATTTGACTTTCAGTTTTCCAATTCAGCTCACAGTGAGCATGTATATAGTGTTTGCAATATTTTATTACATTTTTATGAGACACACTGTGCACATTTACATTCGTAGTTTATATTCAACTTATTACATTTTTTAAACAGGAAAAAGTGAAGAAAACACCTAGAAAATAAAAGAACAGTGCGTAAAATTATCTGAGATTTGTGAGCCACATTAAGTACATTTAAATTCTGTTACTGAAACATTTTTACGTTGTGTTAGTTATATCACAATGGATTTCGGAATGAGGCAGCACTGATAATCTCTTGGAAGACACATGTTCTCAGAACCTATGATTCAAAACCCAACCCATTTAAAATTAAATATCTATCAGGGGGCTTGTATAATATGATGAACATTAAAAAATTCCTAAGCTGATTCTAAGCTTGTTTATGCATTTTCTTCCCCTGTGTGGAATAATGGATATACAATTTGCTTTAGACATGTGTTTAGATTTAATCTACATCTGAAAGAAGGTTACTCAATGGATTTCCAGGATACCTAGAAAATTAGACTAAATTAAAACATTCATTGGTCTTATCAGATTTGTATACCCTTCATAAATACATAAAAGCACACAGACAGTTATATATAAACCCTTCAACACATAATTCACTCTTGTTTTCTTCCTTCATGATGATACTACTATTTCTGATAGGATCAAAATGGGGCTACTGCATCTTCCCTACTGGACTACCATTAAGTCATATGAAAAAGATCTATCACAATTGGTCAGGTTACCATAACCACTTACAAAGCTTAAATGCCTTTATAAAACGACTGTATTTTGCCAGAAAAAAACTCTCTTCTAAGTGGTGAACAACTCATGCAGCACAATAGTATTTCCAGATACTGCTTGTGTTTGAGTCTGGATGCAAGAGACTAAGGAATAACAGAGCTCTGCTGTTTGGCAGTAGTGTCACCAGTCGCCACTTTTGTAAGCCTTGGCATTTGCTAAAAGGAATACTGCATGTACTTACAACTGAGTCAAAATAATGCAGCTTACATGCCAGGGGAAAATAAATCAGGCGGAATATGAAAGATTTGGGAATCTGTTAGATAGAAATATTTGTGATGTCATGATTTTTTCCAGGCTGTAACATTTCTCACTGCTGTTGATTCAGAGGTGACTAGTAGGGCTGAAACTTGCACAACAGGATGGAATTTCAGAGTATACACAGCAGCAAAATGTACAAATCTGACAAGTAAAGCAGATAGTGTGATGGGGCACAGACCTGGTATACTTAATTAATAAAGAAGAAAACCCATAAATATCCCTTTGGTCTTAACAATTGTTCACAGTTAAAGAGAAATTGATTATTAGAGATCAAAAGTATTCTTGAAAGACAATGGGGCGAGACAGATAAACTGTACAGATAGTGTGAGATTTTAATTTTACTGACTGTATGAATGAAATTATGACCACGATGTCACTGCAATAGGAGATAGAAAAGCTCAAGACTTAGAATCATAGAATCAGTCAGGGTTGGAAGGGACCACAAGGATCATCTGGTTCAAACCCCCCTGCCATGCCCAGGGACATCCTACCCTAGATCAGGCTGCTCACAGCCTCATCCAGCCTGGCTGCAAACACCGCCAGGGATGGGGACCCAGCCATCCCCCTGGACAACCCATTCCAGGCTCTCACCACTCTCATGCTGAACAACTTCCTCCTCACATCCAGTCTGAATCTCCCCACCTCCAGCTTTGCCTCATTCCCCCTAGTCCTGTCACTACCTGATATCCTAAAAAGTCCCTCCCCAGCTTTTTCGTAGGCCTCCTTCAGATACTGGAAGGCCACAATAAGGTCACCTTGGAGCCTCCTCTTCTCCAGACTGAACAGCCTCAATTCTTTCAGTCTGTTCTCATAGAGGTGCTGCACCCCTCTGATCATCGTCGTGGCCCTTCTCTGGACACGCTCAACTTGACTACAAGCGAAAAGATAGCTACAACCTGAAACGCCAGTTAGTGCCTTTGCTTGTAATGGCATGGAAAGCGGTTCCCCAAAAGTATCACCAGTTTTAAAATATGACTAGCAGTAAGTGACCTGCCTTTTATTTTAACTATGAGCTGAACCTTTTCACAGCCCCAGAGGCTAAGTGTGAACTTTTCACGCAACCACAACCGAGTGCATCTCACACACTTCCTAAAAGGCAGTTGTATAAAAAGAGAAGTAATGACCATAGTAAAACCAACCGTGGAAAGTATCTCCTTCCCCAAGCAAAAAAATGAACCTTTTTCCGGACTGTAATCTTTACTTGAGACCATTTTTTTTTTGCTACCTATCAGTCAAATCTGTCATTCCAGACTTATCAAGTTAGTAATTTGAAAGGTTTATGAATGAATCAAGTGGCTTGCTCAGGCAATCCCAGTCTCAAATAAGCTTTTTGTAGAGGCTGAGAGCAGTAAGTATCATGTGAAGAAACTGTATCTGTTCTGCAGAAGCAACAGAAATAACTGAGATTGATAAAAAATAATATCCTTGCTTTGCTTCTCTGTAGGCATGAAGTCACGCACCATCTGTGTCAACCAGAAAAGCCAGGCCACTTTGGTCAATTTCATGTCTCACCATCTCTTATTGGGTACTATTCACTTTAACATTAACATAGGACAATGGGGTGGTAGAAGGGCTAAGAAGCAGGGAAGACAGAAGCAGATATCCCTTGGAATGACTTATGAGAATGAACCAGATATTATGAAATCATATATATCATCTCAACAGCCAGTATTCATTTTCCACTACATAACAGGGTAAGGTTTAAACTTTTGTAACTGAAATCTTGTGAAAAGAGCTGAATCAGCTCCAGATCCCATATTTTTCATGCTGGATAAGATGAATTCCAACAGTTTGGAGGAATATTCCCCTTCCTACTAAAGTAATATTTAGTTTCTTCTATTAGAAAAAGACCCTATGTACAGCTTGATGTTTCATTGCCTTTGATGGCTCTTTCAGCTTGCACCTCCTCATTTGCTCTCAGAACTGTGCCCATCCATGTTAGTGGTGCAGGGGCAAAAAAGGCAAGTGCCTTCAGCCTTTTAAGTGTACCTCCTGTCCTGGTTCTGCACAAGTAGAACAAGCTAAAGCACAAAAGAATGGAGAACTGATTGCTCGCTCTCTCTCTCTCTCTCATGCACCTCCACCTTTTTTGTGCCCAAGTTTTGCTAGATGAAGTGAAGAAATGTCCCTTCCTGACCTATCACATATCTTTTCAGTCCGTAATGATTCATTATGTTAATTTTGCATGTAATGGTATGCCAAATTACAAGATCTACAGTAGGACAACATTAATCACAGCGAAAAATTGGAAGTCAAACATGTAGAAAGAGGGAGCAGGTCATCATCTTGATCTTTAATCTCCAACTGAACCCTACTACTACCCCTAAAAATAATGTTAAGTCATGTCGAATATTACAGAAATGCCACCTAATAAAAAATAAAATCCCTTTAAGAATTCAAATGGCAAGAGCTTTGAGCATATGACAATAGGTTTCTCCCAGAGAAACAACTCATCTAGACAGAGGAGTCAGGATTACTGGAGCTAGCTGTCATGCAGCTCTGTGAACTTTCTACATTTCTGTTAGCGGAGGGTATTGGCCCGTGCTGACCTTCTGTACTCTGCTTGAGGCAATCACATCAAACTCCCTTTCTGATGAGCAAATGTGAATGGCACTCTGCTAATGACTCTTCCTGCCACATTTCAAGATTCATGACAGTTACATCCAAAGGAATTATGGACTCCGTATCTTTTGCCTGCAATTAATGACATCCTTTCCATTCAAAGACCCTTTAACTCTAATGCTAATTCAAAGGCTATCAAAGTAATTGATAGTCTGTATGAATAAATCTGTGTGCTTTAAAATAGTTAACCTTCAAAAAGCCCATCAATTTATAATCATGGTGCCTTAAAATAGTGAAATCACTAATCAGAAGAAATTCCTGAGCATCATATATACAACTGGTTAACCTATATCAGGAAAGGAATTAATTTCCTTATCAACTGATTTTGAGGAGGAAACTCAAACAGCAAGTAACTACATCCTGTGTCTTCTATATAGGAGCTCTTATTAAACTCTGCTCAGAAAATTTGTGCTTGATGCCAGGTCCATAGATTGCATTTCCAGTGCTACTCCCAATTTAAAAAATCCAAAATAATTAGCATGTAGCAACCAACACTGACAACGTATGCTGGGATTTAAATAAACTCCTAATTTGTAAACCTTTTCAAGGATGCAGTATTATTGATTAAAAATGAACATTTTTCTCTTGCTCTGGAGTAATTAGTGAAAATGTAAGATAATGAATATTTATAAAGCTAAGGTAAAAACTTGATTGTACCCTAAGACACCAATTTTGTACTTAGCTGCAGCCAGTAAACTGTTGACAAGAAGATCTTAGGTTTACAGGGCAGGAGTTTGTTGCAGTCTGATTTACAGCTAGACCTGAAAATGCAAGAAAAGGGCAATTTCCCTCACAAAAGCTAAAAGCATCAGTAATAATGCCAAACAAAGCACAAAAAGTCAAGCCAAGCTAAATTCTAGTACATGTTCCCAAGTGTTTGTCATCAGAAGCAAAAGGTCAAACTGTCAAGTTAGCTAACAACTTTGATAGAATCAAAAGCAATGCTAGTTAGAGCTGTGCAGCTTCAGTTCAGTAAAAAAAGCAGTATGTGCATGCTGTGTTGGACTCAACTGCTAGGATTCCTTTGATGGAATATAAGTTTATAGCTAGACATCTTTACAATACTGGCAAAGGTAAGATTTGGCCTATCCTTAAGTCTCAGTAACAGCATCTTATTTTCATGAGCTGTCCAGATAGTGCTTCACACTGCTCATCACAATTACTGCTATTAGCACTTAGTCTTAATATTGAATTTCCTTTCCTATGGGATTTAGTCCTTCCATAGCCCAATCTGGGTTGTCAATAAAGCCATCTTATTTTCCATTTTCTATTTTGGATTCTCTTATGACAGCAGATTTCACAATACACTAAAAAATTTATTAAAGAAATTGCCCTTGGACTTACAGTATCCATGGTGATAAAACACAAGTGTAAGACATTTAAAGCATATATATTTCAGATATATTCAACACTCAGAAATGAGCTACTTTGGGAAAAAATTACTTCAGAATAGTTGGTAATGCTAAAGGTGTTGACTTCTGGGAATTGAAATAAAAGAATACAAAGTAACAGCTGTCATCATGTCTTTTCCTTAAGCCCAAGAAAAATGTATGGCTCCATGGTCTTTAGAAACACAGATATATTAGATGGTCATTAAGCAAGAAAACAAAAAAAATAATCTCCTGTAAAGGATGCTCCATTCCTTGAAATATAGAGATATCCCTAGTAACCTTTCGTCTCCAGCCATAACAGAAACCTTGGTGTACTGGCAGAAGGTGAGTATTACATTTCTTGCTTTCTTCCTTTCTGGACCAGATGGGCATTCAAACTCTTCTGCAGAGTTCTCTTCTCAATCTTTCAATAGGCAGGTGTCATGCTGAGAGCTCAAGGTATAAGTTCTGCATCAAAAGTCACGCTTTTCTCTTTGAAGAGAATAGCTGTGGCAATGGAATCTGCTGATCACAGCTGTGGCTGCAACACTCATCTAGCTGCAGCCTTCACAGAAGTGCTTCTGAGGGAAAGGCTGTTAAAAGCTGTGTGACACAAACTGAAGCAGTATAGAAGGAGATGGTTTTACACTTCAAGCCTTTCTGGAGCTACTAGAGGTCTTTTGATATTTTGGAGATCGTTGGGGTTTTGTATGTTTCCTTGTGGGTCAGAGTTTTGTTGGTTTGTTTTGGTGGTTTGTTTTTTTTTTTTGGGGGGTGTGTGTGTGTGTTTGGTTTTTTGGGGTTTCCCTCCCTTTCTTTCTAGTAAATAGATTATATCTATAAAATATGAATAAAAATAAACCTAAAATTACTCTTCAATGTTATTTCCCATACTTATTTGCCAGCTCCATAGCTCTGTTTCTCTCGGGTGAAGCCACAGGTTTACAGTAATTAAAATATTAGCATTTGGTTCTGACAAAAAGAAAATATTCAATGCTTTTATAATTTAACTCCTAGAAACCACCTTTTTCCAGCACTCAGCTAACTTTTAAAAGTATTAATAATGTAAGGAATGTACACAGGCTGACTATAGTCAGTATTACTAATTAGAATTACTAATCATAAATGAAAAGCTGAATGACAGCACCTCACCACATCATATGCATTTCCTCTTGTTAGCTTCAGCACATTCTGTAGATGTGACCTACATAAAGGTATTGCTTTTTTCCTCATTCTCAAGGACACGTTCACATCTGTTCTTCACAGACTATAGTTTTAGCAAGGAAGATTTCTCATTTTCTTGTTTATTTTTTTATCGCTAACCTAGTGAATAGAAAATTAGGAAGCAACATCTTGTCCTCTACTTGATTTGGACAGAGGAAATCAGGCAAGTTGTAAAGCAAGGCTGAACATCCATGAATTCCAGGATGAGAGAAAGTGAAACCTCTTGTTAAATCCACTGGAGACTTTGCTTGTGAATTATGCATCTGCTAAAATCCCAGGAGGGTCAGAGCAGATATTCATCCACCAATCATGATGTGTGTGAAAGAAGTGATACTGTTCAACATGAAACACAAAAGCTGCCTGAGGAAATCCACGGACCATATATCAATACAGGAAGAAACACTGTAGGCTCCCTTGGTCTTTGAAGAAGGGACTGGAGTCGAGTAAATAAAGGAACTCCTCAACATTGCCTTACCTCTCCAGCTTGGAGGAACTGTGCCCTTACTTCTCCAAGTAGGTATGTATTTTTTGGTCTGTTTCTCCCACAAACTCAGAACTTCTCTAAAGTACTATTTTGCAATACCCTTCTCTGGTTCTAGGAATTGTGTTATAGTTAATTACTTTCTACCCTGCACATCTGTTAATTTTGTGGTAAATGAGGGAAAAAAATTTCCTTTCACATGCCATCAGGCAAGCCTTAAGGGACTATCTGATTGACATCACAGCCACAGAAGTTTTCTTAGGATAATGACACAGTTTTGGAGAAGGAGGAATTATCTGAAGCTGTGCTGATTAGTTCAATTAACTTTATTGAACAATTATTTTCTGAACACCGTGCTTGGTTCTTTTATCCGCCCACTCTTGTCAGACAGTTGTATAATTTTTCTGGGATACTTGTTAATTTCTAATCACACAAATTATTTCAAATGAACATCAACCAAAGTTCAAGGTTCTAACATGTAACAGAGATCATAGAATCATAGAATGGTTTAGGTTGGAAGAGACCTTAAAGATCATCCAGTTCCAGCCCCCTGCCATAGGCAGAGACACCTCCAACTAGATCAGGTCGCTCAAGACCTCATCCAGCCTGGCCTTGAACACCTCCAGGGAGGGAGCAGCCACAACCTCCCTGGGCAACCCGTTCCAGTGCCTCGCCACCCTCACTGTGAAGAATTTCTTCCTAACATCCCATTCAAATCTCCCCTCTGCTAATTTGAACCCATTCTCCCTCGTTCTGTCATTACAAGACCTTGTGAATAGTCCCTCCCCAGCCTTCCTGTAGGCCCCCTTCAGATATTGGAAGGTTACTATAAGGTCTCCCTGAAGCCTTCTCTTCTCCAGGCTGAAAAGCCTCAATGAGTAAGGTAAATATGAATAAGGTAAACACATTTTTGATGTACAAAGGAGGCTAGGAGACTTAAAGTAAAATTATATTCTCTGGTTTTTTTCCTTTATGTCACAATGTGTTCAAAATCATGTAAAAAAACCTTAACTTCATAACAATTACAGATAACTTGCATAGGAATGAATTCCTAACTTGCATAGGAATGAATTCCTTATATATCTGTCTATGTGAGATTAGGTAAAAGGTAAACATAACACCTTATTAATGTAATCTTTATAAACTTCTTACAGCTTAAGTATTAATTATTTAAGCATAAAACCACCAAAACCAAGAGATATGAAGGCCTGCTGTCTGCAGCCATTATTCTTTAGCATTCCTGATGAAGACATATGATAGGTGAATTTTTCACTGTGGTTTCCTGTAGTCTATACAATGCTGTTCTTCTGAGCTTATTTTTTACTTACCTCTCCCTCAAGTTCAGTATCAGCAAAGGTATCAGCAAAGGGTAACTTCAGTTATGTCCCATAGGAAACAAATAGGGTAACTCTAGAATGGAAGTCAGATTTCTGCAGCTCTTGCCTCTGGAGGCTGTCCAAGCAACTCATGTTAGTACGACTGCAATCTGAGGCTCACTGGCACTCAGGCATTGGTGCCACAAAGGAGGACTGATTCCTGCTGCAGTCAAGTCAAGGTTTCAGGCTTAGGATTTTACATGGGAATAGCAGACATTTGTTTTAATACACATCCATTCCCAAATTTTATTTTCTTCATGATCTCATTATGGGTTCCAAAGCTCATCAACCCTTTTGTTCTATTGCCATGTAATTAGTATAACCATTTATTTTAAAACTGCAGATGTTTACAGGTAACACATTTCCCAAAAAAGACTATATTATTTTTTTACATTTGAGTATCCAAGATACCAGTAAAGCAATCTGCACATTTTTTTTTAATCCATCTCTTTTTTTCAAATTTATTTTTACGTTTTATGTTTTCAGTTGTCCTACTCATTATGAGAATTTTTAATCTCTGTACTATTTCTTTTGATTTCCAGTAATGCAAACTGCTCATAATATATTTATAGCATATTTTAGATTCTCATTTCAGATGTTTTATTCTTAAAGGAAATTATTAGAGAAATCATGTAATACAAAACAGAGGAATGTCTGCAAGCCTTCTCCTTTTCTTTTTCTCCATAGCTTTACATTTAATAGATTGTGTGTGTTACAATGTTACTTTTACTTAAACAAGTTTTGCGATGACCATTAAGACATTGGAATCTTAAGCATTTTTCATCAGCAGGATTTCTGCTATTAAAATGTTTTTCATGTATTTGGTGACTTTCATGGTAAAAGACCTTTCATACATTTATGCTTAGCTTCAACTGTGCAAACTACACTGTCACTTTGAACAATTATTCTTAAAACAGTATGGATCGGCAAAAACCTTTTGCCAATATTAAGTAATGGTAGAAAAGTAAATTTTAACCGCTTCCATTAAGCATTTTAAGCTCTAGTGTAATGCAGTACTGATAGTAGTAACATATGCCATTTGTCATCATATCTAAATTAATCAAAGCCCATGTTCATAGTGTCCTTTTCAGTAAAAGCTTTCTGTTTGTTTGCTTGGTTTTTTTTTTTTAATGTTTTGTTTTCCTTTACAACTTGGGTGATTTTAATACAGGAGAGGAAGGTGTTTATCACAAGTGTAACAAGAACACACTTAAGCAACAGGCAAACACGTGAATATCCAGGCCGTTCAAGACATGAATTACCACTGTGATAATTAACACAATTTTAAGCAAGTCAAGTATAAAGCTGAAGCCACTCTGTAAATATTGTAAGATAGACTGAAGAATCACAAAATTACAGAATCATTGAGGCTGGAAAAGACCTCTGAGATCATCAAGTCCAACCTATGAACTAACACCAGGACATCAGCTAAACCATGTCACCAGTGCCACATCCAATCTTTTCTTAAAGACCTCCAGGAAAGGAGACTCCACTACCTCCCTGGGCAGTCCACTCCAGTGCCTAATTACCCTTTCTGTGAGGAAGTGGTTCCTAATATCCAATCTCAACCTCCCTTTGTGCAGCTTCAGACCATGCCCTCTTGTCACAAGTTGCTTGGGGGAAGAGCCTGATCCCCCTGACTACAACTTCCTTTTAGGTAGTTGTAGAGAGTGATGAGGGCCCCTCTAAATCTCCTCTTCTCCAGGCTCAACAACTCCAGCTCCTTCAGAATTTCCTCATACAACTTTCCCTCCAGCCCCCTCACCAGTCTCATTGCTCTCCTCTGGACCTGCTCCAGCATCTCAATATCCTTCTCAAAGTGAGAGGCCCAGAGCTGCACACAGCGCTTGAGGTGAAGCCTCACCAGTGCCAAGTACAGGGGCAGAAGGACTTCCCTGGCCCTGCTGGCCACACTATTCCTGATACAGGGCCAGATGCCATCGGCCTTCCATGCCACCTGGGCACACTGCTGGCTCATGTCCAGCTGTTGTCAACCAGCACTCCCAGGCCCTTCTCAGCCGGGCTGCTCTCCAGGCACTCATCCTCCAGTCTGTAGCACTGCATGGGGTTATTGTGGCCACAGTGTAGAACCCTGCACTTGGTCCTATTGAATCTCATACCGCTGGCCTCAGCCCATTGACCTAGCCTGTCTAAGTCCCTCTACAGTATCATCCTACCTTCCAGGAGAGCAACACTCCCTGCAAACTTGGTGTCATCAGCAAATTTACTGATGGTAGACTTGATCCCAACCACTGTTCCTCAGTATTGCTCCTTGGTTACCAGGTGTCGTGGAAGACACATGTCCTGGCTTGCCCACACATGGCCCCATGGTTCTGTTCCCTTCCCTCTGCTGGGTGGGAGAAGCAGAGCACAGGGAGAAGACAAAAGGCTTGGAGACACCTACTTTGAGGGTAAAAGTCTTGCCCAGACTTGTTCTTCCCTTATAGGGGAAAGCAAGCTTCTGACTTCACCTAATATGGTCAGAATGGCAAAGTGCCATTCTGATTGGCAAATCTCTGTGGCCAAGGTGGCCACTACATTTGGGCAAAACAACAAATAGGCTTCTGCCACAGGCTTTTTTTTTGTTTCACTTCTGCTTTGCCTGCAACAACTTTCAAGACACTGACAGAATTCCCCTTGGGTACTGTCTGATACTATTTTGTGAGTAAATATTCAAAGGCTCTCTCTAAGAAACTCTGTAACTAGATCTATTGCACCTTTCTGCCTTACTAGCAGAAAGGAACACCTCAAGTCCCCTGGTGGGCAAAAGGTATGATTGAAACTAAGGACCTCTTTCCAATTTTAATATTTGCATTTGCTAGTTATTACTTAAAGCGTTCTAGTTCTGCCTGTTCCTTATGTGTGTAAATATCCAAACCGTGCATTTCAAACTTTGCAAATAAGGTTTGCTGGAGAGATTTAATGTTAATAAACAATTTCATTGGTATTAACAATCTTTGCCTGATATAAAAATTAATATAGATTATTAATTTTGCATAATTCATAATACGAGGATATTTTTTCTGGTAGGGCATAAATCTTGCCAGGCCAGTTTAACCTTTGCCCTCCTCCTTCCATTGCCAGGTCCAGGAGTTTGATGGATTGAGCAAAATGAAGGGTTTGGCCACAGCAGAGCCCGGAGGGCTAGCACCCCCCAAGTCAGGTGTCTTGTGCTGCCCCTCAACATGCCTGTGTGGTCACATGAAGCATGAAGCTTTGAATTTATTGGCCGAAACACTGATGCTAGTGACTATTGGCCAGTTTAATTTTCAAAACAATGTATTTAATTGGGGAATGATTTAGAGACCAGCTCTTTCCCTGCAACTCTCCACTGGCAACAGAACTCCAGTCACAGCTTGTTTAACTAGGAGTCACGGGGGGCCATGTGTTAGCAGCTTGCACCAACAGCTTAGCAGCAAGCCTTCTCTCTGCCTGGAATATTTTGGATCTTTAACCCAGCACATCATGAGTACATATGCTGGAGTTAATGCTAAGACTCCATAAGCATAGCTGGAATTCTTCCCATTTCCACATTCTTATTTTCCAGGTTCCGATTGTTTAAACTGTTTAATTCTGTGTTTATAAATACCCTTTGTGCAACCACTTCCTGCCAACCAAAAATCCAAAGAATCTCAGGGAATTTTCCCAATGTAAAAAATATTAATAATAAAAATTACTATCCATATGGAAATTAATATTCCTAATTAATAACAGGTTATTAATTTCACAACAATATTCAGCCATAGTTTCTATGGATTTGTTTGTTGAAGGAGATGAGTATGAGCATAAGCTACTGGAAATCCATAACTCCAGATTTCTTCCGCTCCCTGTGAATTTCAATGAAATTTGGAACATTTTAGTTGGTAAGTTGAAGTTCCTGTGTTTACAAGTGCTCAGTACAAACCATTAGGCCTCATTTTCAGAATCAGTTAGGAATAGGCTGGATATTAGGAGGAAGTTCTTCACAGAGAGAGTGGTTTGCCGTTGGAATGGGCTGCCCAGGGAGGTGGTGGAGTCACTCTCCCTGGAGGTGTTCAAGTAAGCACTGGATGGAAAACTTAGTGCCATGGTCTAGTTGATTGGATAGGGCTGGGTGATAGATTGGACTGGATGATCTTGTAGGTCTTTTCCAACCTGGCTTATTCTATTCTATTGTGTTCTGTTCTGTTCTATTCTAATTACTAACCTAGTGATATTCAGTGCTGTATTTCAGTTTCCATAAGCTGTGTAATGAGCATTTCCAAGCAATACAACTTAGACTGTTTCTTTGTAATTTAAATTGAAAACAGAACAAAACGAAAACAACAACAAACAAACAATAAAGAAGGTGCCAAACCAGAACAGAATCTATGCAAGCTTTCAGGAAAGCCAACTTGTTATATTTCAACTACATTCTGCATCAGCATTGCCCAGGCTGACTCAGCCCAAGGGTTTTGCTGTCTCAATCTGACTGGAATGACTGTTTTGATTACTAATTCACGCCTAGAAACCTTCTGAATGAATTACTCTCTGACCAGTGACAAAGGTGACATATAATATAAACACTTGCTTCAAGTTATCACTATTATACTTACTTTATTGAGATAAATAAGGAATCCCTTGGCACAACTAATATTTCACATCACAGAGAACAGGCTGTTTTGACAACAGTCAGCATTATAGGTTCACAAGTAATTACTGACATAAATCAATAGATGCTGGAAATATTGATTATACATTCAGTGTTAATTTTCTGGCACCATATCATTAGGATATGACCATCACATCTTTCACTTAGGTCTTCCAAAAAAGTCCCAGAAATAAGCACAGAATTTCAGGTTCTAGCAAAGATAAAATAATCAGTTAATGACTCCCTCTTTGGAGAAAACTTTTGTATGTCACTACATCATCAGACTTTGAATGATCCATAAAGTAATTTATTACCTTCTCTTCAATTAGTGTAAGATGTTAATATGAGGCAAAGTGAACTTTCCAACAAAATGAGAGAAATATGGTAACTGTCATAGGGTTTCCTGGTTGTGCTTTTCCCAGTTCTAGTGAATGGAAGTTAAATGTCACCACCTTGAACGTGTTCTGCTTTGATTGAATCGGGCAGGAAAAATGTGTTCAAAGATCAGCATTTTATATTGCTTCATTGGAGGAGATCTTTTTATCCAATGAGTGCTTAAATGGGAAAGAGGAAGATTTAATTATAAGGGACAAGAGCACAGTAGTTAATTACAATGGTTTGGGAGTATT
The DNA here is from genome assembly GCA_013396835.1 of Psilopogon haemacephalus. NCBI lineage: Eukaryota > Metazoa > Chordata > Aves > Piciformes > Megalaimidae > Psilopogon > Psilopogon haemacephalus. The sequence continues at coordinate 616,518 of VWZI01012364.1, read as the reverse complement.
TTTGTTAATCAGGGTATATGCACACATGCCTGTGTCACAGAAAATTCTGCCAGATAAGGAAGGCAGAAGCTAGACTGGACATAGAAATAATATAAGAAACCATGTGAGCACACAGACACCAGGGAGAAGCAAAAGGCATCAAGACAAACTGGTTTTGTTGACAAGAGAAAACTAAGTATAAGACAACTATAAATAAGTTTAGTCTGGGAATTCAAAGGAAATTGCTAGTCTGCATAACTAAGGGAGGCAAGTATTCTAATTAGTTTCCAAATGGAACTTGATGAATTTATTACCACTAATCCATCAATCTGTAGCTTTTAATCACTGGAAAGTGAAAGAAATTATTTCCTACTAAAGCACATCACCTGAGCTTAGTGCCCTAAGCGCACTGGTCTTCTGAATTTTCTCCTGTCTTAGTGGATTTCTTAGCCTCTTCTAAGCAACACTAACTGTATTCACACTGCCACTCTCCCAGCCTCTGTCCTAGGTCAGGCACATACATTTCTGCAGAATAGCCATCCATACTTCTTCAGAGCAATGTTTCTTAGCAAGCCTGCAGTAGGACCACCTCAATAGGACATACTTTTGATTAGATCTAATAGAGACCCAAATTGCTGATAACTGAATTTTTAGCATTGCAGACCTTTTGTTTAGCAGGACCAGACCCATTGGCCTTCCAGAGCTGTTTCTTATTTAAAGAGACCCTAATGCATCTTTAATATTGGGCATTTTCTTGGTACAACATATTTATTTACAAAAAGTAATTTGCAAACTCCCTCTTCCTCAAGCACAGGGGTTTTATACTTAGGGTGTATGTAAAGGGGCTGGTGTAGGAACACCCACCTGTGCTTCCTCTCTAATTTTCGTAAGGCAGTTAAACAGTGGTTACCCTACAAAGAGAGAAGTCACTCTATACACCCTTTTAAGAAAGCTGTGATGATCACTGAAAGCAATGGAGAGTAATGCAAACCCAGTCATCTCAAAAGCTACTCAGTTGTGTGTGTAGCACAACACAAATTAAACTTCCCTTTTAATTTCTGCAATGACCAGGCAGACAAGAGCCTTTAGACTGAAAATGGGACCTACAAGATTTGTCTGAATTTGAATCATGAATATGCCACGTACTGCATACAGTCACATGCCTCAGTTTAAAGTACCCTGTTGGATTACATATTAAATTGATGTTGCCAGATTTATTTTGTTAATTTTAAAAGAACTGTATACCCATATCTACTACAAAGTGCACATCTTCTTTGGCTGTATCGTTAATGCTTTTAAAGTAATAAAATTAGACTGCAGATTACCTCTTTTTGATTCTATTGATGCATTCTTAAATCTGGGAAAACCATGGTGTATTATGTTTTATGTCTGCACTTCGAAGCGATGACTCTCAATACATTTTTGTTTGTGCATTAAAATAAATGAAATTTTAACAGCAGACCACAACTGACTGATGCAATCAGGTTCATTTTAAAATGCAAGTAAAACAAGTCCAGCCCATATGGCAGCCTGATGTGCTACCTCTCCCTTGTATCACAGTTTTGCTCTACTTCACACTGAATATGGTAGGCTGTCTTGTTTAACTTCTGCTTTGTAGAATTTACTTCTGGTCAAATACATTACACTGGCCTTTGTCAATGGCCCTAACTAAAGCAAGGGTCAAAGGTCTGTCCAGAAAAGGATGCCAGCAACCCCACTACCCTAGCTGTGATCTTCCAAAGGCACTACACCCGGATGAAAGGACAACTTGACACATAGAATCATAGAATGATTTAGGTTGGAAGAGACCTCAAAGATCATCCAGTTCCAACGTCCCACCATAGGCTGGGACACCTCCCACTAGAACAGGTTGCTCAAGGCCCCATCCAACCTGGCCTTGAACACCTCCAGGTAGGGAGCAGCCACAACCTCCCTGGGCAACCTGTTCCAGTGTTTCACCATCCTCACTGTAAAGAACTTCCTCCTAACATCCTGTTTAAATCTCCCCTTGTTCTATCATTACAAGACCTTTTAAATAGTGACTCCCCAGCCCTCCTGTAGGCCCCTTTCAGATGCTGGAAGGGCACTATAAGGTCTTCTCAAAGCCTTCTCTCCTCCAGGCTGAAGAGCCCCAACTCTCTCAAGCAGAGGTGCTCAAGCCCTCTGATCATCTTCATGGCCCTTCTCTGGACTCGCTCCAACAGTTCCATGTCCTTCTTGTATTGGGGGCTCCAGAACTGTACACAGTAATCCATGAATTATTTTGTACACTTGCACATGTGCCAACCCTCCAAACACCACCCTTGCCGCTTGATACTGAAACCAGATTAGAATTTAAATGCAGTTAGCTGCCTATTTATAACTGGCTGTTGTATGAGGCAGCCTATTTTTACAACACAGGCTTTTATAGCCTATCAGTTAGTTTGCAACTATGCTTTTTACCAAATATGAAGCAACCTTCTCGATCCAGGTAAGAGATGCCCCATATGCATACATATTTATGTTTTACTTCACAACAGAATGTCTGTAAAAAAGGCAGCATCTGCATAAGCAGCTCCTGCTCACAGAGGTCCTTGCTCTTGTAAGAGATTGGACTGCTAAGGGAAGTGAGCATGACCCATGCTGACAAATCCCTTCTCAAAAAACACTTATTTTAAAAAGGCATATTCTAGACTTCTGAAATTAAAACATAAACCATAAAAGTTACATTGCAATTCTTACTTAGCAGTTAAATTTTAGTATTCCTGAATATATGGAGAAGAGAAGGCTTCGGGGAGACCTTATAGCAGCCTACCAGTATCTGAGGGGGGCCTACAGGAGGGCTGGGGAGGGGCTGTTCACAAGGTCTTGTAATGACAGGATGAGGGGGAATGGGTTCAAATTGGCGGAGGGGAGATTTGAATGGGATGTTAGGAAGAAAGTCTTCACAGTGAGGGTGGTGAGGCACTAGAACAGGTTGCCCAGGGAGGTTGTGTCTGCTTCCTCTCTGGATGTGTTCAAGGCCAGGCTGGATGAGGTCTTGAGAGTCCTGATCTAGTGGGAGGTGTCCCTGCCTGTGGCAGGGGGTTGGAACTGGATGATCTTTGAAGTCTCTTCCAACCTAGACCATTCTATGATTCTATGATTCTATATCCCACCCAAGAAAACTTTTCCTTTCTTTTTTTTCTGATAAAATAAATCATGTGTTTGGTATTCATATCCCTTTGTTTGCAATTTCAGATGAAAAATAAGAATATCTCTCGAATTGTTAGTTAGTTATAAAGTGCCTACACAATGCCAAGAATATTATAATTGGTTCCACAAAACCTCTGCTAATTTCAGAATATCACATGCTGTTTATTTCTGAAGCACTCCAATATAAAATTATTTCAGAGAAGGAACTGGGTTCTAGGCAGCAGATTCAATCCAGTTCCAGAATGCTTTGAATGTTTCTTTTGGGATCATAAATAAAGTTCAAGCTGGAACTTCAAAAATCATTGACATATAATTTGTCTCTGAGATGTGCCACTCTTGCAGGCACAAAAGAATAAAACATTCTGATGTAACCTACCCTGCTTTTGGTATCTATTTCCCTCTAGAAGAAACTCACTTAAATCTAACAAGTTTGTGTATTTTCTGGGAGAAACATCCCTTCCCCAGTAGTCCCAACCTCAGATCAGTTTAAAATCTGGAACAGAAACCACAGACTTCACTTTAATGAGGAAATGTATTCCAATTCCTATTTAGCCATAGTGCACTGGCTAGGTTCCCATCTTGTTAACTACCCTATTCATCTATATCTGTCCATCTTAATGGATTAAATGAGTACTGACAATAATAACGTTGCTTCCAGTTTCTGAATGCTGTTGAATGGAAGGAGAATAAATGTACCTAAGTCTTCTACAGAATGTGGGCTTTAATCTGTTCCCCTCCCCTGAAAACATTTTACAGTGTTAAAAAAGATTCTGAAGATGCTGCACTGCTGTTATTTAACATTAGGCATTATTATCATCTGTCTATGGAGAAATTTTTCTGATACCCACTTCTATACATCTTCGCATTGCACAGGCTGCTCTTCTGACCTCCAAGATAATGCTTTCTGAAACATCATCTAGAAGTCCTGCCTAGAAAGCTTCAGGTCAAATTCTTACGCACTTTGCAAAAACACTAACTGCTACATTGACATACTATGAAGATGTGGAAGCATGGTTTGAATTCCCACCTTGCTGTATCCTCAGTCATATCATTAATGTTTTTTTTCTTTCCATGATGGCAATATCAAATCTAACTACTTCCACCTTCCCATTTTATGTGTGCCACATATATATTTTCTATGTGTATCCTGTATCCTACATACACTTACATATACCCTATAAATAGTGATTAATCTCAGTCCTTGCCTATCTTCTATGTTTCATGCCTATTGTTACAACCTTCGAAGGCTGAAATGATGCTTATATCAGTAATTACCAATTTTTTCCAGTCATAGATAAATCACTAACAAAGTTGAACTTTCCTAAGCCAGCTGAATGAGGCCTTATTAAACAAGGAATATAACTTTTAGAAAATAATTGCTTTTCCTAATAAAAAAATGGGGATTAGACTATCTCATTTAGCAGAACTTGGGCATTATCTGCCTCTCTCTGCAAATTAAAACATTTAGTCTTTATCAAAAGCAGAAGTACCTAGTTTAATATGATAATACAGACCTGTTGTTAGGTAACACAGTCAAAAAAAAATCATAACTAGGTCATAAATGTTAAAACACAAAAGGAAAGAAATGCCTGTTATTCATCTTCCAGGCAGCACTCAGACATTCATGAAATTGAAAGTTAATGTACCAGGGACTTTCATTATCTGACCCATTCTACACTATGCATTAGGATCCTATAGTATTGTAGACAGAGGACCAATATGTCACTAATACAAGACGGAAAAGGTCACAAAAACTAAGCATCAATAAGACATTACTTCTCTATTAAATTTCACAACATTCAGCAGAAAACACTCTTGCCCAAACCAGAATATTTTATTATGTAATGCAGCTAAATTGAGAGAAATATATGTTTAAGTTAATGCAAGGGCATAATGATTAGTTGTCAAGTGAAAATAATTACTTTCTTTTCTCCATTTCCTCATTAAAGACATTTTGGTTGTTTAAAGAAAAAGTATTGCATGGTTTGTTCTGCTTTTTAAGACTATTTTGTATAACAGAGATGTGTTGTTCCTCTGGCTATATTAAAGGTTTCCTTTCACACCACTGAAAATTCGATATTTATTGGTATGTTGTGAAATCAAAATATATTCGCTCTCTGTTTCCTCTAGTGGAATATTTCATTTGTTTAGAACAGCTTTCAGCAAGAGCAATATCACTACTACTGCAACATCATTTTCATGTAGAATACTGATGTATTGATTCCTCTGAGCTTTCTCCATTCCATTTCTCCCTTAACATTATTGCCCAAGCCCCTCTGTATGCATTGCTTTTACTACACGGCTGAGAAAAATGCATAGCAGAAACGGTGATGTGTGATTAAATTGTTATGAAGCAACTTATGAAAACACTCTAACTTTACCATTTGCTATTACAGGAAAAATATGAATGTTCAGAATATTTATTTTAACTGCCGAAACTTGTTTGTTTGTAAGGCAGAGCTCACTGTCAAAGATCTTGGGACTCACTCGGGCTCAAGTTATGCTATCCAGTAATGGGTAAAGAGGAGGACTTCTCACAGCAGATTACTCGTTCATATAAATGAGAATCAGGCAGGAAGGTGGTTGCAGTGGACACTGGGCCACAAAATTTCTTTAACCACTTCGTGATTTTGGGGGAATGATAGAGGAAAAAATGGCTACATCTGGCCAAGTTCTGTCTTGATAGATTGGTTTAATGATGCTGTGATTTTGCAGTACCTCTCATAGACACCTGGAGACTGGGACAAGTCTTTCATTATTTAAATGTAAACAAACACACCCAACTCTTTCAGCAAAGCAATCTCTATGAAAACTATTTGAAAAGGCATAAAAACATCCTAAAGATTGTCCAGAGTACTTACAGTGCTATAAAGAAGATAGAAAAATGAAAATATTAAGGAAATAAGACCATGGACAGGAAAATTTCATTTGCGATTCCTAACAGTAGACTAGAAAAAGTGATACAATATACAGCATGCATGCTTTAAAGAGCAACTCTAAATTGGCTGTATAAGGGACACAATAGATCACTGCCACCTCCCTGCCTTTCCCACCTAACCTCTTCTGTCATGGTGGTTTGAATTTGAGGTTAATGGTGCAACGAAGAGAGTGGATGAAGAAATGCCTGACATAATTTCAAGTCATCTGAGGGGTCCCAAGGTACAACTGCCATCCTCTTTCTTTCAATCATCCTTAAAGACACCAAATATTTGCAGACTTTAATTGGAAATATTCAGTCTGGAAGAATTATTAGAAAAAAATAATTGTGGCTAAAGATATTTGGAACTGCTGAGTCATCAAAAGCAAATGAATGGGCTTGAAGATAAACTATTGCTTTGTCTTCAGCTCAGCATCTATCTGTGTCTAGGTTTAAACACCTTGCCATTGTATCAGAGGGCATGGGAAAGTTCCTCTTCTTTTCACTGGCTCAGGGACAGGGCTTTCCAGTGCCCATCTGATTCCAGCTTTCCTTAAGTCTCCCTGGATCTGTCACCGCTGAAGGCTCATGCTGGCTGACCTGCTCTGCTCTGCCATGAGCGACTGAAGTAGAAGCTCAATAGCTTTTGGAAAGAGAAACCTTCCCCAATATACTCTCCAGAGGGCTAAACCCAAGAAATTATGACCAGGTCAAAAGAGAGATCCATCATCCCTCTCTCCTCTTTTTTCCTAATGATTTAAAATTCTACATTTAATCAATAAATAAGAACAAAGTTCTATTGCCTATCCAGTTGCAGTATTAATCATAAGGCACATTTAGAGCATCTGCATTTATTTAAAATTAAACCCACTGCTTAAAGGGGATACAGACGGGCACATTTTAGATATTTTTTACCCCTTCTTGGGCAGACACTTTGCAATGGACTATGATGATGTTTATTTTAAAAGTTGGGTTTTTTTTTAAACTGTGTTTGATAGACAAGAGTCAGTAGTAATGCAGAAAAGGTTTGAAGTTACTGGCTAACCTCTGTCTAATTTAGCAAGCTTCTGTGACACACAGAATCTATGTAAAATCAAAGTTAACAGTGCTGAAAAGATAAGTAAATTCCTGAACCCCTGCTACTTGATGTGGCCTCCTATCCAGTGTGCCTAATGTATTTGAGATAATAGAAGAGATAATCCAAAAGTCCATTCCTGACCTAATCTACTAATCACCTTTTTAAACTTTTTTTTTTTTTGCAACATAGTATTATATAACTAAAAGTCAAAATCACAGAATTAAATTATAGTTGAAGGCCTTAAAATTAGAATGTAAAAGATAAGAAAGATTTTTCTAAAATTATTTTATGTCTTATATTAGTAGAATTTCTTGAATTAAAATATCTGGATAAGATGGTAGTCGAATCTCTCTGCTGTGCCCACTTGCCTTCCATATGGGCTAGACTGAACCAGAGCATTAGATGACCTGATTGCTTCTCCTGTAAGAATCTGCCTCAAATTTTCAACTCTGCTTTGAAATAAGGGCTTTTTTTTTCACATGACATCTGCCCTCAGGTCTGCTGTTCTGGAGTGACCTAAATACAGAAGACACTGAACTGTAACATGAAGATTTTGTGTTTGATAATATGATTCCTTATTAACTTATTCAGCGTCTGCTTATGAGTAACTTAGAAAAACAAAAATTTCCAAGCATTGCAATTGGAAAATAACTACTTCTTTCTTGGATTACAGTGAACTCACCCCATATGTCTTTATGTAAAGAGATCAGTATCATGGTACTAAGCATTAGAAACTGGAATCTTTATTTTCCAAAATAAAATGACAGCTAAGATAACATGGCCAGCTAAACTTCAATAATACAAGAGACCATATTTTAACATCTTTGTCAGTGACATGAACAGAGGAATCGAGTGCACCCTCAGCAAGTCTGCAGATGACATCAAGCTGTGTGGCACAGTTGACTTGCTGGAGGGGAGGGATGCCGTCCAGAGGGACCTGGAAAGGCTGGAGAGGCCCAGGCCAACCTCATGACATTCAACAAGGCCAAGTGTAAGGTCCTGCACCTGGGGCGCTGCAATCCCAAGCACAAATACAGGCTGGGTGGTGAGTGGCTGGAGAGCAGCTCTGAGGAAAAGGACCTGGGGGTCTGAGTGGATGAGAAGCTAAATATGAGCCTTCAGTGTGCACACGCGGCTCAGACAGCAACTGTGTCCTGGGCTGCATTAAGAGAGGATTACCAGCAGGGCAAGGGAGGGGATTCTCCCCCTTTATTCTGCTCTTGTCAGACCCCACCTGGAGTACTGTGTGCAGTTCTGGAGCCCCCATCACAAGAAGGACATGGACCTGCTGGAGTGAGTCCAGAGGAGGGGCACAAATATGATCAGAGGGCTGGAGCACCTATGCTATGACAGGCTGAGGGAGTTGGGGCTTTTCAGCCTGGAGAAGAGAAGGCTTCGGGGAGACCTTATAGCAGCCTACCAGTATCTGAGGGGGGCCTACAGGAGGGCTGGGGAGGGACTGTTCACAAGATCTTGTAATGACAGGACGAAGGGGAATGGGTTCCAATTGGCAGAGGGGAGATTTGAACGGGATGTTAGGAAGAAATTCTTCACAGTGAGGGTGGTGAGGCACTGGAATAGGTTGCCCAGGGAGGTTATGGCTGCTCCCTCTCTGGAGGTGTTCAAGGCCAGGTTGGATGAGGTCTTGAGCGACCTGATCTAGTGGGAGGTGTCCCTGCCTATGGTGGGGGGTTGGAACTGGATGATCTTTGAGGTCTCTTCCAACCTAAACCATTCTATGATTCTATGATTCTATATCATTGTTTTACAGCTAAGAAAGCATATGGCAAGTAAAGCTTTGGTTTAGATGTAATGTGACTGCACCCCAAAAAAACAGTTACCAATCATTGAAAAAAAAGAGAAAAATCACTTAAAGTAACAAGTCACTACATAATACACAAAATACAACACTGTACAGTGTACAGCTTTGATAGGCTATGAAAAAAAAAAAACAATTAAGCCTTTAAAGATACTTATATATTTATTTGACATGTTTCCATGTGTCACTGTCACAATTTACCATTGCCATTTACTTAAATTAGATCTTCCTGCCAAAAATTATTATAGAAGAACCTGGGACAATGAAGAATAATATATTCAGAACAAAAATGGTATTTTTTACCTCAGCTGCTACTTAACAGAGTGCAAAAAAAGTCACAACAATTCTTTCAAAATCTTGTATTAGTCATAACAGAGTTCACATGATTTATTGTAAGAGTTTCACTTAACACAGATGCATAGAATATCCAAACTGCAATCAAGCACTCTATTACCAAACCTTATATACCTTATTATGAACAACACTGGAATTTCTGGCTAGGTGGGGTTTAACAGACACCTCTTCCAACCGAGCTCCATCCCCAAATAACATCACTACAAGAAATATAAAAACCTACAAGCTTTCAACTGTGCTTAATTAGCTGATTTATGGACTTGGAAGGAGAAAGGTTGTATCAAGTCTCAGCCTAGTGGCTAGAGAATTTACCTATTCTCTCTCCATCCACAGCACTTTCAAGGTACTGTTTTAACAGCAGCTTCAGGGACCATTTTCTTCCTAACTTTTTAAAGGAATGATTGTATGAAAATATTGAAAGGTTTATGATTAGCTTTGCCAAGATACTAGGTACATGAGTATTTCCATAGTCATCCCAACTAGCAATTAATTCTGGAACACACATTGACAATACATATGTTACAGTTTTCTTCATGTAAATGAGGACTAGAAACTCGAAGAAAGCACAGCCAAAATAAAAGTGCTTTGATGGGAAAATCTGCCATCAAATCGCAGTACTAACTTTTAACAAGTAGTTCCTTGTAAATCTTCCTGACAACATGTTTTTAGAAATTACCACAAAGAAACAAGTATTTAACAAGAAAAATGCTCATTCTCCCATGTCAGCTTATCTGAAAATCCAATTTTCATTTTACTCTTCTTTAATTACAAGTGAATACACATCCTCATCTTCTTAACTAATATTGTCTTCTGTCAGATATTATCTAATTCCTATTCTTTTTATGGGAAGAAGAAAGGAAGAGAGAAACTTTCAGTCCTGTAGGAAATCTAATCCACTTTAGAGATGATAGAAATTTAGACAGGTTTCACCAAAGGATCCGAAATCAGACGTATAATGGAAATTTCTGCTATAATTATGGAGCAAATACTGATGCCACAAGGGAGTGTTCATTATGGGAATATTACTTGGGTTACCTTTACTCTCAGTGACATCCAGGGGGATACTGTTTGAACTTTCTCACCAAATTCCACAAGGATTAAATGTAAATATTATCAAAATTTCAAGGAAGTTAGAGGAGACAGCGAGCAAACACAGGTATTTCCTTTTCTGCCTTAAACTAGACCCTGACTTCAAATTAAATCCTGCTGAAAAGGATGGGATCCCATGGTGCAGAATCACAGAATGGTAAGGGTTGGAAGAGACCTTTGAGGATCACTTAGTCTAACCCCATTGCTAAAACAGGTTCACCTACATCAGGTTGCGTAGAAATGTATCCAGGTGGGTTTTGAGTTTCTGGAGAAGTCTCCGGTTTTTGAGCCTCTCTGGGCAGCCTGTTCCAATGGTCTGTCACTATCAAATCAGTTTCTCTCCTGTCTGTGTGGAACTTCTGTGTTCCACCTTGCCCCCTTTCCTCCTTGTCCTATCATTGGGCACCACTGAAAAGAAAGTGGCCCCATCCTTTTGACAACTGCACAACAGATATTTATAAACATTTATATGATTGTCTCAAGCTTCTGTTTTCTAGGCTAAAGAGGCCCATGTCTCAGTAAGAGAGATGCACCAGTCCCCTCTAACCTTGTAGCAGGGAGCAGCAGAGAGCATATGCAGGACTTTCTCTACATTACTTCTTTGTAGCAGGGTGCAGCCCAGAAAATTGATGGGACTTTCTCTATATTATCCTTTCTCCTTTGGTACAGGATTAGCTCCCTGTTCCAATTGTACATCTATGACAGGGTGAAAAATCACAGCTCTTTTCCGGTATCTCAAATGATAAGGAAAATCTTCTATTGGCTAAGGAGAGGAATGTCTCATCACTAGTCCCTCTCTGCCTCCACTTCTCTAAAACTGCTCAACTCCTTGGACACAGGTGGAGCATATATGGAGCTGTACAATCTCAAGCCAAATAGTAGACTTCAGACCCACCCCTTTTTTAACTTTATACACCATGGAAAAAAACCCAATGAACAAGAACAAAAACAAAACAAAACAAAACCACCCAAAAAACACAAAACAAATTATCAAAACTCCTTTACCATGATCTCTGTCTTCCACCCTGGTCTGCACTCCAAGTGCATCAAGCATGGGCAAAATATCAAGGTACAAAAACAGCAATACAAATACTGCTAGAGATAAAAATTAAAAGAAGAAAGAAGTGAGGAAGCAGCTAGATTCTCATGGTTTACAAGATAAGAATAACATTGATGGCAACTTTTGTGTCTCATCCTTCTTCCTGGACATGAAAAGGCAATATCAAATAGTTTCTGAACTGCTGAGAAAAGGGGAAAGCAGACTTAAGTAAAGAGAAATAAATGATCCCCTGAAGGCCTGCTATTTATCCAGGGTGCAATTTCATGTTACAGCAGAGAAGAACTGAGGAAGGAGTAGTGGTCAGAATTAATTAATTTGATTTAGCCAAGATACTACGATTAACTGACTTTATTTGGCTGGGCACAATTCAATTATGAAAGGGTTAAACTGATTATTTTGAACATAGAAATTATTTATTTCAGAGAAAGAGAGATATATGCATGAAATCGACCAAAGAAATGCAGGAGGGGAGAATTGCAATATCACAGAGCATTTCTCATTCCCTTTCAGGTATACTGCCTTAACACTTTAAATCTTGGAATCTGGTTGATTTAACCCTAGGAAGAATCCTTAGCAAACAGCATCTATACTTGCTAAAAGTCTTGCCAAAAACATTTCTAGACAATCCAGCTAAGTAGACAAAGGTTCCAATTTTCAGTCAGTCCGAAACTAGGCACCAAATGGTACGCATAAGGATTAAATAACTGTATTACACAGTCACCTAATTTATTCAAGGCATTGGATGATTGTTAAAAAGTACTTAAATAAGCAGTGAGACCCTTTTGAAGATATGGCTTCCATACTTTGTTGAATTGCTTATTTTTCTAGTAGGTGATTTAATGTCAGATAAAGTCATATGTGCATGGACTTTTGACATGTGAAGCTTTTAATTGCATGACACCTATGTCATAAAGCAGCATCAAGTAATGCTGTCTTGAATGAAATACTCCAAATGCCAGTGGGTTGGATAGAAATAATTTCCTCTCCCCTCTTTGTGCTTTTATATAGCAAAGACATACATTAGCACCAATTATACACTGGCAAACTGATAAACAGCTCAGAGTATTTACTCAGAGCAGGCAGACGTGAATCTGTGTGCACCAGCAGTGAATAAGACCCTGCAACGTTCTCAGGAAAAGAGTACAAGGGATATTGTCACCCTCCTCCATGGTGGCAGTATGTACAAGGTGACAGGCAGTATTAATTCTACGGGGTGTGACTATGTTTCTCACTTCCAGAAATTGCTTGTTGTCCAATGTCTGTGTGAGAATAGCTGCTCCTTAGCTAAGGAGACTGTATATATAAAAAGTTTTCATAGAGTTAAACTTCAGACACTAGTTTCATTTTAGGGTTAATGCCAGAAGAGGACTTAGCATTAATTCTAATTATACATTCCTTCACCTTAAACTTGAAGAGACTGATCCTTATGCTTCTTCAAACAAACAAACAGGTCTCCCCCAAACAAACAAGTCTCTATTTGCAGTCTGAGCTAATTTGTCACAAATTCATTCACAGAATGCCTTTGCTTGTCCTAATGCTTTTAGTTCATATAATTTTCTCCTCTACGTCTTTTCCTGGCCGAGGCAGATGATCTGATTAAGAGTCCTGTTAAAAGTAGCACAGTGCTGGCTGAAGCTTTCTTTTGTACCCTTGCCAGCAGAGAATGATCGACATTAATAATAACCCATATTGTAGCTAGTCCCAGTAAGTGAAAGGAAAGCAATAGCTGATGCAAAGACAGGCCCAGCGTTTTGAAACAGGGAAACAAAACGGGCCCACATACCTGGCAGCAATAAGAATCTCTGCACTGATGGATAGGAATAAATATAAAGGCTGATAGCACAGTAATAAACCAATGATGATAACCCAAAATTATTTATTACAAAGCTGCCTGCTCAGGCTGTGTTGTAAATGGAAGCCGACATCAATGGATGACTCTCAGCGAGAAAACATGGCCCATTTTAATTTGGAAAGTGTCATCTCATTTTTTAAGGTGAAAGCCATTATCAGAGGTAACAATGATCTATAGGGATTCAAAAGAAAAAATAAAACCTCGTACTTGATACATTTGCTACAGATTGCCACTTCCTTACAATCACCAGAACAGTATCCCGGGAAGCTGGAAAGCACCAACAAAACCTTGTCGGAAATCAAAAGCCCTATCTGGTTTATTAAAGAAGGTCCAGGATTTTCTCTGAAGATAATACAATTGGCTAATATTATTCACACAAAGACCACCACTTAAAAATAGTGCACCCCATGAGAAACGATGAAAGAGCACAGAGTAAAAACCTGGGATAAAGCAAAATTCTGATGAATTGTGTTTAACAACTTCTAGAGACTCTAGTCTCCAAGGGAAACATTTCTTCTCACTTCTACCTGCTTTAATATAGCTAAACCTTCATTGATATATTTAAGACAGATAATGTGCAAAAGAAGCCTTATGGCACATCCCGTGTAAGTTCTATGGCCACCAGTAAAATGTTGCCATAGAAACACCTTTGTCACAGGGAAGGTGTACCTCTGCAAAGGACCTAGGGGTAAACATTCAGATTCCCATGGCAACTGTTGAGTCCAAAGTACCATGTATCAGTGTCTTTTGGGGCAGCATGTGGGAGAAAGAAGAAAAAGGAAAAAAAAGTCACCCAATATTTCCTCCACTGGAGCTGGTAGCCATAGCTGATAATCATTCAACTCACCTGCCTGAAGGTGGAATAGCTACAGACAGTATTTTGAGTTTAATGTCTTTGTGAAGGGGGATAATACAGCAAAGGGAAAATAAAGGAGAAAAGTCGTATTGATTAAAATGGCAGTGAATAAACTGAAACACTCTCAGTCAGTAACACCTACTGGGGTCTTATGTTTTTAAAGGTAGAAAAATGCCTCAAAAATACCCCAGAGATGTGTAATACCAACAGAACTACAGTACAAAAATACTGGTCTTTTTTGCTCATCAATTTTATACTTTCTAAGGCAAGACATAATTTGTGACATTTTCCTGTCACAGATTCAACTACCACCACTTGGTAGGAACAGATCTCACCTGGAGAAGACATTCTTTGACAAAGGTAAAGAGTAAATCTATACTGAAAGAGGAGTACACAGATCTCATTCTTAAGCAATTTTACTATTTGCATTCCTATTGGCTAATCTAGAGGCCTGTGGAAATGCTGGCAAACAGTAGATACTTATTTAAAGCCAACTGCCAGATAGTACTTTCATTTTTAAATTATGTAAACCCTTCTCCCATCTACTGACAAAACAGAGGATGTTATTTTCTTCTATTTTCTTTATTTTCTGTTATTTTCTCTATTATTTTTATTGCCATTGTTTTATTTTCATAAAATCATAGAATCATAGAATAGTTTAGGTTGGCAGGGACCTCAAAGATCATCCACTTCAAACCCCTTCCACAGGCAGAGACACCTCCAACTAGAACAGGTTGCTCAAGACCTCATCCAACCTGACCTTGAACACCTCCAGGGAGGAAGCAGCCACAACCTTCTTGGGCAACCTGTTCCAGTGTCTCACCACCCTCACTGTAAAGAACTTCCTCCTAACATCCTGTTTAAATCTCCCCTCTTCCAGTTTAAACCAATTACCCCTTATCCTGTCATTACAATATTTTGTCAATAGTCTCTCCCCAGCTTTCCTGTAGGCCACTTTCAGATACTGGAAGGCTACTATAAGGTTTCCTCAAAGCCGTCTCCAGGCTGAAGATCCCCAACACTTGTAGCCTGTCCTCATAGCAGAGGTGCTCCAGCCCTCTGATCATCTTTGTGGCCCTCCTCTGGACTCGCTCCAACAGTTCCATGTCCTTTTTGTGTTGGGGGCTCCAGAACTGCACACAGTACTGCAGGTGGGGTCTCCCCAGACACTGGTTCTGCAGTCTTTCACATCTCATGGGTCTGGTGGCACATCTCAGGTTCAGGTCAACCAAAATTACCAACTATCCATCCATGAAAGCTGAGTCAAAATGGTTTATGTTTCAAGTTCTGCTAAATCGGNCCATATTGGATCGGCGGTGTCCATGTGTTTTGTTTCCTTTCCGCAGTAATTAACATTTTTTTCTAGACATTCTCTTTCTAAAAAGCATGCTGAAAAAGGGAGGGTATTTCCTTCACTAATGTATCTATAATGCTCTATGATCTTTCATAGTAAGTAGGTCAAAACTCACCTCTTGGAGTTAAAAAAAAAAATCAGGGGGAAAGGATGGCATATTTTAATTTGTTTGAGCTGTATGCGAACCCTGGTCTATATTATTTCCTGGTTTGAGCCTCTTTAGATGTGATTGAATGTTTTAGTACTCTAAGTTCAAATGTTTTAACCATGCTTTAAAAGGGAGTAAAGTTCTTACATATCACCTAAGTAGAGATCAGCAGGAATCAGACAGGAAAGCAGTACATCCAGAATTCAAAGTCAGTCTAAGCAACAGCTGACTACTACTCAACTGGGAAAGAAACAAATGCTGGAGGAGAGGAAGAACTGGTGGAGACTTTTGGGAGAGCAGAGGCAGGAAGACAAAGATTGTGAGGACATAACAGTTCTATTTAACAAACAACTCACACTTTTCTTCCCTTCACTTTTTTAAAGTTCCAAGTGCAGAAATAGACTGGAAACACAGAAGTCAAGCAGTAAACAGACGAAACACTGCTGTTTGCTCAAGAAGCAGCCTAGTTCTTTAAGTGAACAAAGGTAACCTTTTAGGAAGCCTTACATACACTCAGAAATGGTCTAGGTATACAGACTGGGAATAGTGGACAGTGGTTAGTAGTAACTACTAGCTGTAATTTTTCTCTTCAGTGATAACTGTTGCGTTAGTTTGGTTGTGTTGACTGAAGATGCAGTCAACTAGTTCTCTTGTCAGCATCCTGGAATAGAGACAGACAGGTAGATGTTCTTATCATTCCAACCAAGTAAGGATAGAATATCCTTCTTTTGTCCTGAAACCCACAGTATGCAAAGGTGAAATATGCACATAAGGATTCCAGATGCATGACTGTCAACACATAGTAACTGGGAACCTACTATAACTGTGAATAGGAAATATTGGAATAGATTTTTTTTTTTTTTTTTAAAGCATCCCATCTCTAACATTATCAATGGTTTAGGGAATGATGAGTTAAATGATTAAGTACAATACTTTCCTGATGGAATTCTCTATATTTGCTCTTTTAGTTTAAGAATTTTGGAAATCAGAACATGCTGGGGAAAAGACACGAAACTGGAAGGAAAACTAAAGGATGCTTACTTCACTGAAACCCAGAACTTCAGAGAATGAGTATATGGGAAGAGTAAACAGTACAGGAACACTAATGTATTCCTCAGCTGAATTTTGAAATCTTGTCCTTTCTGGAGCATAATAAAGGTTAAGTTCTTTAACGAATGCCCAGGTAAAAAAAAAGTATATATTTTCTAAGACTGACAGAGAAATGCAATGGTGCTTATTTACCAGAAGGTAAATTCCTCAGTTTCTTGTCCTGTAGCCTAAGGTATGAATGTCAAGGAATCTAAAAGAAAACTGGATACTGAATTGGTATCTGAGAAAAGTGTGACAGTAACTGAATCATTACTTTTCCGTTAACTGTCTAGTTGTCTTCTTTTCTCATTCTCATGAATCCTACTCTATCTGGTAAAACCACTGACCATTTTTGTTCAGATGTAGGCACTTGTAATACATGCCTGCTTTCTCAAATTATCTTCACTGAGAATTTGGAAAATAATTAGCATTATATCTAGTCACTGTTAAAGTAATTTGAGTTCCTGGAGAGCAAATACTTAGAAATTCTTGGGGGGCATTTGTATGTGTGTAAATTAAAAAGGGCAGGAGTAAGGGAGAAGATATTTTTTCTTGGCGATCTTACCTAAAACTGGGAATATTTTTATTTTTTTTACAATTGCCAAACCTGGGCTGAGAAACCCTTCTGGTAAAATGATAAAAAGTTGAACAGTGCCTTTGGCTGAAAGAGTCTGTCACTAAACACAGATGTTATCATTATCAACAAGTTACTTATGCATTTCCTGTCATAATCCAGACACACATTGCAGAATAGAAAAAAGCCAGAGAGGATGAAAAGGCATTGCCTGGAATCATTCCAAGCTGTGGCAAAGTTCATGAAGGGCTGGTGACACACACAAACCAACACAGAAGGGCAAGCTTCCTTCCAGCATGATGAAAAATCATGAAACCCCAGGACATAAATATTTTTATTTCCAAACCAGGGCGGGGGCAGATTCTGTGAGGAAATAGTTCTTCAAATCAGTTGGAAGGAGTCAATACTGTGCAAAACTCTCCTTCTGTTACAAAGAAACTTCAGCAGAACCCTCCAGAATCCCCTTTAGGAGGGGAAAAAAAAAAGAAAGGTAAATATTTCTGGCAAAAATTGATTCACAGCTATATCCTTCACTGCCTCATTCATAGAGACTAAATAGTTATGAGAATGTATCTCTCTGATGTGGATTATTCAATTTTATTTTCAATGCTTGAAAACTCATGAGCCCCCTTCCAAGGAAAAAACATATACTTGAAGCAATTGTACACTACCAAGCCTAGTTCCCTGCACTATACCAGACAAGCAGTTGTGCAGCATGATCCTGTTTATAACTATCAAGTGTCATGTTAAATCTGATTAGATTTCATATCCCCCCTGGAAAGCTAATGCAGTGGTTGTCTCAGTACTTGAAGAAATTTTCTAGACAAGAGGTACATAGAAGTAGCTGACACCTATTTGTTCTTGAACAAACGTGCTTTCATTGCAATCCTAGGAGTCCTCATTTGCAGTGATTTCAATATAATTTTCATCCTTCTTGAAGACAGACATGTCCATGGCATTTCAGGCAGAACCTCATAAACATTTTACATAGCTGATATTACTCAGTACAAAGGCTAGAAATATCTTATCAGATTCCTTTTGCTATTTTTTTTTTTTTTGCACAGCCAAATCTCATCAGTATTTCATAAACATTCTATGACTGCCTAATGCACTTAAGCCATTTTTATTGCAACTGATGAGAGCTCACAACATAGCAGAAATTATTACTTGCTCCTGATGCATGGCTTTGTCTTTTCCACTATTAAAATCCATCTCTTTTTATTCATTTGCAGCTCTTGATATTACCTGTTCATCCTGCTTGTTATTCAACTCCTTCTCTGCATTGAGACTGACCCCATCTCTGCTTTATCAGCAAGCTTCATTCATGAGTCAAGGTCATTAAGGAGAGTATTAAATAAGACTGTTCACTTGATGAACTCCTCTAATATCCTTTTCCCCTGAAATACTTCCACTTCAAAGATAACCCATCATCCTGGGTAGATAAAGAGCACACGTGTAAATAGTCAAAGGGTCAGGAATGAACTCGATTGCTTGGAGCCTCTTCCTAAAACAGCAATAAACCAAAACATATTGGCACAATCAAAAGTATTACATATTAATGTTTTTGTACTATTAGTGGTACCAGGCCTGTGTCTCATTCTGTTGTTCCACGTTTGGTCTGGCCCTTTCCTAAGCCCCTACATTTTGTTACGTCAAGCTATCCCAACCGAGGCCAAGCATGGGAACAGGTTACTGCAAGCACAGCTTGTGCATGCTGGTAAAACAGGCTTCTACCAGGAAAACACCATGCATGGGGTGTCCTGGTAGGGCATAAATTCTGCACAAATCAGTTCAAACTCCTACTCTTTCCTCCTCCTGTTGCAAGGTCCGGGAGTGGCAGGTGAAAAAGTGATGAGGGTTTGAACAAAGAAAGCCTCATGCCACATGACCAAGTCAGGTGTCCTGTGCTGTCTCTCAAAGCATTAGGGTGGATACCTAGGTTGCAGGACTTTGAATCTATTGGCCAAAACAATGGACGCTAGTGCCTATTGGTCAGTTTTGCCCTTCAAAATAGGGTATTTAAAGGAGGGTGACTTAGAGCCATTGCTCTCTTTTCCTTCTGCGCTCCGTCGGGACTGGACTTCTATTTGCACCTCTCTCACAGCGGCCACGTGTTTGCAGCCTGCATTGCAGATTGCAGCCTACAGCAGCAACAAGGCAAACTCTTTTCTCCTCCTCTCTTCAGGACATACACTGTACTTGTCGCATCTGTGAGTATAGGTGGGGTTAGGATTTCTCCTGTTGTCCGGTTCCCTGTTTTCCAAGTTCTGACTGTTTAAGCGGTTTAAACTGTTTAATTCAGTGTTTATAAATAATCTTTGTGCAATAATCTCTTAATGACTGAACATCCAAACAATCTCAGGGAATTTTCCCTGAAATCTTGATTATTAATAATTAAAAAATTAACACGGGGTCATGGACTGCTGGCCAAACATGGAGGGAAGCTCAGGGCAGTGCACTGGTGAGGGAAAGAGAGTCCTCACAAGTTATAAAAAAAGAGCTGACAGTACAAGGTAAAATCTCCCAGAGAAATTCACATCAACAATAAAAACAAGACTGTCTGGAAGACAGAGTGTTAGTGAGGAAAGAGAGACCCCCAGATGGTGCATATCTTTATAGCCTGCTCTTGCAAGCTTTTGGTATAATCCTCAATTACTAAATATCCTTAAATCTAAAGTTTCCTTACAAAAGGATTTTATAATCAAGTTCCATATTAGTCCTGATACAGTTCTCAATGCTCTCTTTAGAAGCTTCTTTCAGATTACACTTTGATTGTTTCTAGACTTCTGTTACTGCCCTCTCACACTGATTAATATCCAAATTTTAAAAATAAGGAAAGCTATTCTGCATAGTTAAACCCCTGGCCTGGAATTCTTTCAGCTTGTCTTTTCACAGACATCTACTCTTGGAGACTGATTGAAAAGTGATGTCTTCTTGAAGCCCTTGGTCTTAACTGGTTTTCTAAGAAAGCGATTTTCAGAAAGTCACCTAATTCTTCAAGATTCTATGAAAATACCAGATTAATTCTTGGTTCATTTGGCTATTGACTGTACAGCTCTTTTTTTCCATTAGCCTCTACCTTCAGATAAATTACATTGCATTTCACTGGATTTTATGGGTATCTTTCTTAGGTGTACTTGTATTCTATAAAGCTTAACTGTAACTCAAAACTAGAAATTCCTCAGATTGACCAAAATAACTGAATTACACTTACAGAGCAAAAGCTTACTCT
The DNA here is from genome assembly GCA_013396835.1 of Psilopogon haemacephalus. Classification (NCBI taxonomy): domain Eukaryota; kingdom Metazoa; phylum Chordata; class Aves; order Piciformes; family Megalaimidae; genus Psilopogon; species Psilopogon haemacephalus. The sequence continues at coordinate 595,943 of VWZI01012364.1, read as the reverse complement.
TGGGCTCTTCAATAAGTTAGGTTTCTGTAAGTAAGCTGCCAACCTAGCTGTATGATTATTATAAGCCCTCTGAGGGCTTCTGTGCTTTAGTAGAGGAGCAATAGGAGTGCAAGAATTTATTTGCCTGTATCAAATTGCTTTGGAAACTCCTGTAATGTAGTTGCAACCATAACGCAGTTTTTGACAATAAACCCTTATAGAATAGACCAACATGCTACAAAAGCCAAAAGTCAATTTAGACTTCTGTGTACAATGATTCATCAGTCAATCAGATGTGATAAATCCATTTTCTTGCTTCTCTTTGCCTTCCTTCACTTTTCACCTCCAAACTACAGTCCAGAAAGCTCTAGCACTGTCTGAGCCTGCACAGTTGCCATTTGGCCTCCATTCTTCTTAGGGATCATGTTGTCTCCACACTTGCTTTTACTGCACTGATCTGCACTGCAAGTCTGTGTAGGCCAAGAGGCACAAAAGTAACTGGAAAGTGCTTGAAGAGATTCAGTTATTCCTTCCTTCCTTCCTTCTTTTCTTTTTTTTTTTCTTTCTCTCTTTCTTTCTCCATTTCTGTTTTCTCACTTTCATTCTCTTACTGCAGTTTCTCTTTATTTGTGCCAGATTGGCTTAGCCTGCAATCTTACAAAGCCTAGCAATGTGTTTTATCTAAGCAACGTTGCTGAGCATATCTAATTTCTCGCCCCATTGGCCTGCCAGCTCCAGTGGACTGGCTAAATGGTTGTGAACCTGTCAGCAGTAAAGGACAGGAGGGCAGTATTTTGTTTTACAGCTATAAAACCTCTTCAGCAAAGCCATAAGAATTGCAGAACATTATTGTGCTAGGATTCACAATGTAATCTGAACCTTTCACGATATTGATACTAAAAAGTAAGAGTCACGTTGCTGAAAAATATGCAATGCTATGAAGCTATTTAGGTTCTCCCTTTCTGTGGGACTTCACTGGTTACATATTAGTAGTATGAAATAAACCAGGGAAACATTCTGTTTAATTTACAATGTAGTCTTGCACAAGTTTATTAGAGCATCATGGCTGATAAATATTTTGGATATAGAAAAGAAGGACTCTCACCCATTAAAGAAAACAAAAACCAAACCCAAAAAAACCCACAAAACACAAAACCATAAAAAACTCACATGATGGGGGAGGCATTGGATGCTTTTCAGAAACTGATGTGAATTACTGGCTGGTTTAGAAGAGGTCAAATCGTCTTATGAATCAGGACACAGTTGCAAGGATCCTGTCTTTTCACCTGCCTCACCTTGTGTTTGCAGTACAATGGTGAGGACCCACAGTTCTTCAAATAAGAGGTCATAGTGCAGATATCACATTTGTATCCCACATAAAGAAGAGGCAGAGAAACAAAGGGTGGCAACACTGCATCCCTAACTTAGGCAATCATCTTCTAGCAGAGGGAAACTAAAATGTTCTGCTGTAAGAATAATTACTAGGTCTGCAACATCATATTCAAGACATAATATGCCCCCTACGCACTGTTCTTAAGTTCTTCCTACAAACGAGTTAAAGGAATCAAAGCATGATTTTATTAATCAACATTTTAATTTCATATGCTGTGACCTATTTCAGAGAAAACTACTCTTCCATAGCAGGCACCATTCTTCAAGTATTACAAATTTCCTTTTATATGTCTGCTATTTTCACTATTGATGAAAACGAAGTTGCAAGCACACACTCTATTGACCTCTCTATGAGAAAAAAAATCTAATGTGTAAATTAGGAAGACATCCTAAGCTTTAGTAAGTAAAAGTGACATGAAATTCCCTTTTGCTTTTTAAGCTAATTACCTAATTGATGCATTTGCTTCATTAAGCTTTACAGTTTTTTCTTTTTTTTTTTTTCTTTTCAAGTGGCAAAATGCTAGCTGCCATGCATTTTAAAAAGGTTCCACTTTCAATTGAGTGGTTTATGGTGCATTTTAAAGTGGTGCTTCTTAGAACCTTTCTGTAAATAAGGGTTCAATTATGATTTATAGCAATGGCATTCAGATCAATATTTTTAAAGTTGCATAAATACTATTCAGAAGAACACAAACTGCATTATTTACCCTAAATATCTCAACATGAATCGTGCACAACAGAAATTTTTTTCCCACTGCAAGATGTACAGATTTTTAAAATGCAGCTTTAGAGAGATAAGAAATTAGGGAATTCAAGTTAATATACATACACACTAAAATTACTATGCACTTTTTTTCAAATGAGAAAAAATAGTATTATATAAATGTCGTTATTAAAACCAGTAAAAGAAATTGAACTATGTGTGAAAAAGCCTATTCTCTTGTAACAGGTGAAAAGTCTTTTCAACATGAATTAAAGTTAATCATATCAGGATATGACACATATTCAATAGAATAATGGTTACTGTCTTATTTGAGCTGTCAGAAGGGATATTATTGCTTTTCCAAAACACTGCTCTTTTTGTTGAACTCTATTAATAATAGTATTGAATACAATCATTAAAGTGTGTAGTAGTGCCACACAGACTATTGAATCTGCTAGTTTAAAAATGGATTTAAACTTAGCAGAGAACAAAGCAGCAACTATTTTGCATAGGTTTGGAGAGGTGTGTGGTCTTTTCTACATGCAATTCACTATCCACTCCACCTGTATGATTAAAGACAATTATGGCTACTTTTCGTTGAAGTTTCTATTTGAGAACCAGATTACAACACAGAATACAGTGTAAAATATATTAGGTTTGTGGAGAAAAAAATAGTTAATGGTACTTTCAGTCAGCCTTGAGTAACTACAGTAAGGTCTATCTATACCAGGCAGACAGGCTTCCAGCTACAACTTTTTCCAGTTTTCTTAAATAACAACATAATCACACGTGATGGAATTCATCACTGCTACACTGAAGTAGATGGAGAGGAAAGAGAGGTTAGAATGCAAAAGAATACTATTTTGGAGTTGTGACAAAGACTGTCTAGCTGAAAGCTTCATTAATTCTTCAGCGAAACCTACAAGCGAGGAGAGAAAAATCTGTTTTAAACTTGAGTCCTACCAAATATCCTCTTTTCACCTACATGCACATGTGTTTGAAATGTCAGGGTGAAAGATAAAGCCCCTATCTCTTTGGTGTTCAGACCAGAGCCCACTCAGGAAAGTGGGTGTTCAATACACAGCATCCTTCCAGTCATAAGGAAGGACCCATTGCCTGGCTGGAGATCTGTGTACAGCGTTCTTTGAGAAATCTATTTTATTAGTATAAATTAGACTTTTTCTTTGCAGTGTTCTTACTCAGATTGAAGTTCACCTAAGAGGTCATGTGCTATGGCGACAAATTTGAAATCCATGTAAGCAAACTTTGTCTGATTTATTCATAGCTAATTTATGGATTTTACTCTAAGGCTCCAGAGGAATTCCATTAAATCCATCATGTGTTTTACCAGATTTGATTATGTCAATGAGTCTCTTGCCCCTCCTTCTTCTCCTTAAATTTCACAGATAGAATGATCAGAGTGTGTGTGGAAAGTAGTATATAGCTGAAATCTCCAAGCTTCTACCTCTGTAGACTTCCAAACTCAGCCTCAAAAGACAAATTCAAATGGCGTTTTTATGTTAAAAAAAAAAAGCTAATAAGATGCTCCAATGCATAGCTTTTCAAAAAGCTAACATCGTGTCAAAATGGGTGATGCTGAAAGAACATAAACTTCACCAGCTACATCATTATCCTGACTTGTCTTTCTGTATGGACAGCAAATGGACATAATTGTCCACCTTTCTGGGGCTTGCATTACCCATATTAGGGAAGAACATAGGCCTTGCACAAGGTTGGGAAAAGCCAAGGACATGTACTTTGTTTACCACAGGATGCAAGCAGGAGCAGAACAAGTTTGGGCAAGCCATGGTCTCTCAGACTCAGTGGCTCCAGGTTATTTTGTCCCTTTTCCCGCAATTAACTCTCCCCAAAACAGAAGGAAGGAGAGCAGAAAAGCATGACTGGACAAGCCAGGACATGTATAGGCCTATTTTGACCCATCAGGTCTACCACAACAGAGGAGATCGTTGAAGATCAACCAGCTCTTCTGGACCCCTCTTCTCTCCAGGGCCATGTCCCATGTGATCCTTCTAGGCAGGATCATCAACAGATGAAAGCCTATTCTCTTGAAGCCCAGTCTTGCCATTCTGCTTTCTGCTTACTGCTTTGCAGGATCCTGAACTTTTCTAATTCATGATAACTGCAGCTGATCTTGCCCTCAGTCTTCAATTTCACAACCAATTCTTGCTTTGTTTTGTATGAATGTGGTCCAGCAAAGCTTTCTCCTCATTGATCATGTGTCACAGAATCAGACAGTATCATGCAGAATGGTAGGAGTTGGAAAGAACCTCTTCAGATCATCGAGCCCAAAAACCTGCCAGAGCAGGTTCACCCAAAGAAGGTCACCAAGGACCATGTCCAGGTGGGTTTTGAATGCTTCCAGAAATTAAGACTCTACCACCTCTCTGGGCAGTCTGTTCCAGTGCTCCATCACTTAACAAGATACTTAATTTAAAGAAGTTCCTCCTCATGTTTAGATTAAACTTCTTACGCAAGTTTGTGCCCATTACCCCTTGTCCTGTCACTAGGCACCATGAAAAAAAGACTGGTCCTATCCTTCTGACATCCATCCTTTAAGTATTTATAAGCATTTATGAGATACCTTCTCAGTCTTCTCTTTTCCAGACTAAAAAGGACCCAATTCTCTAAGTCTTTCCTCATAAGAGAGATGCTCTAGTCCCCTAATCATCTTTGTAGCCCTTTTCTGTACCCACTCCAGCAAGTCTCTGTGCCCAGAATTTGGCACTGTGACCTCACCAGGGTAGAGTAGAGGGGAAGGATAATCACTCTCAACCTGCTTGCCACACTCTTCCTGATGCACCCCAGGATTCTACTGGCCTTCTTGGCCACAAAGGCACATTGCTGGCTCATGGTAATGCTGCTGTCCACCAGGACTTCTAAGTGCTTTTCCCTAGATCTGCTCTCCAGCAGATCATCCCCCAACCTGTACTGATACATGGGGTTGTTCTTCCCCCATTGCAGAACTTTACACTTACCCTTATTGAATTTCATTAGATTTCTCCCCATCTGGTTCTCCATCCTGTCTAGGTCACATTGGATGGCAACACAGCCTTCAAATGTGCCAGCCACTCCTCCCAGTTTGGTAGCATCAGCAAACTTGCTAAGGGTACTCTCTATCCCACTGATGAATGCTGAATAGGGCTGGACTCAGTACTGACCCCTGGGAGACACCACTAGTCAGAGGCCTCCAACTAGACTGCCCCACTGATCACAACTTTCTGAGGTTTGTCCTTCCACCAGTTCCAAATCCATCTCATTTCCCAATCATCCAATCTGCACTTCTTAAGCTTGGTTGTGAGGATGCCATAGGAGATGGTGTAGAAATCCTTGCTGAAGTTGAGGTGAATCACATCTATTGCCTTCCCCTTGCCTATCCCTCTAGTAATGCTGTTGCAAAAGTGTATCAGATTGGTCAATCACAACTTCCCTTGGTGAATCCATGTTGACTACTCATGATAAGCTTCTTTTCCTCAGAATGTGTTAAGATGGTACCAAGAACAAGCTGTTCCATGACCTTTTCAGGGATGGAGGTGAGGCAAATGAATCGATTTTTTTCTCCACGATGTTGTCTCTACTCAGGAGCAAGGCAAGGCAAAACTATCAGAATCATACAGAATGAGAATCAGAGGATGAGATAAATTACAAAGTAACAGTTAGTGGTCTGATTCCCTACTTGAACATTCTTGCAGCTTTTAAAGAAACAGCAAATGCAATTTGAGATTTTCTTGGAGAAATTAAGGTAATAGGCAAAATCATCTCCAGCTGTCCAGCAGGCTTCAGGTAATTTTTTTTCTATCATCTGCTGTGGTACTCTGTTGGTATGTCTAAATTAAAAAACAGCGCAGAAGGAAATCTAATGGTCTGTTTATGTCTGGTTATCTCACATATCACTGTATGGTGTTTACCTCCTTGTTCTGTGTGACAGGAGTATTCTTTCTTTGCCTATCTCTTGTATGGGTTTTGGAAGCTGGCTGTGAAAATCAGTGGCACTCAATCAAATTCTGCAGTGGACCAGATGGCAAAAAATAGTTCAGAGTTCAGTAAGGTTTACAGTCTGCAGGTTTAACTACACAGCAGCACCTGCTACACTGTGTCACTCTGCTCACTAAACCACTTGAAATGGTCCATTCAGTTTGCCATTACACTCCTTATTTTGATTTTGCACTCATAAAACCTTCACTTACAGTCCAAATTCTGCAATGCAATAAAACATCTTGAAAGTGGGTAACATACAAGCACCAAAAATTAGTTTCAGTAACCTTTGCTGTGTGTAAGTTGAATGATAAGATCCCCTGCAGAGGTGCAGAGATATACAACTGATCATATCTGTTTGTAGCAACCTCCCAGATCCTGGACAATATGTAAATACTAGGCTCCCTATAGTGTATGTAATAATTTGCCTATGGTCACTTCCAGTTAATATTTTTTCCCTACCTAAAAGAATTTTATAAGCTGTAAAAGTTCAGTTCAAATCAGGTTTGAAGCTTTGTGCATAAAAAGACAAAGGATTTGAGGTTTAGCCCTAAACACAACATAACTTTAGCTGATCTCTTAATTAAAACCAAAACAAAACAGAGAGAAAATCCATACTACACAGGAGGAAAGCTTTTAAAAATTCATTAATCTATCATTTAATGCTGCTCTATGTGATACCTTTTCACAAATATGAGTTTAGTAAGAGGAAACTTGAGAAGAATTTTGGGCTTTGAAAGACTTTAGCTACATTATGCAATGCCCCCCAACCATGGCATAATGGCAAGTTTGTATTTCAAGAATTGTGTGTGTATATTTTATTAGTGTGGTAACAAGATTTTTTT